>PVJA010001508.1:36045-125409 GCA_004027025.1 Myocastor coypus | reverse complement strand
TGGAGCAACTTATGTAACAGATGCTGTGCTACAACCTGGAATATGTTAATATGCCCAGTAGATCAAAGTCGCCATTCTCATAGAGCTTATAGCCTTAATCGCAGGAGACTGACAATAAATCAATAAATATACAACAAGGTGACGCTGCTCTGGAGATAAAATGGGCAAGTATGTGTGTGTGTGTGTGTGTGTGTGTGTGAGAGAGAGAGAGAGAGAGAGAGAGAGAGAGAAAGAAAGAGAGAGAGAGAGAGAAAGAATAATTTTAAATAAAGTGACCAAGGAAACTCTCATTACTGAGAAAGTAATCTGAGTAAAATCAAGTCTTGATAGAGGAAAAGGAGTCGGCCTGCAGCTATCAGGTGGAGGTGACACAAGTGCAAAGGTCCTGAGGCCAGGGTGGCTGCAAGGAAGGTGCAGGGGGAAGAGAAGCAGTCAGAGAAGTGTCAGCAGGTGCCAGCGGCCATTGTAACGCCTTTGATTCTTATTCTGAGTCAGAAAAAAAAAGGATGTTGGGGGCAGAGGAGGACATGAGAAAAATCCTCATTTTAACAGAATCTTTCTGACCTCTCTGTGGAGAGTAGGCCAAAGGAGACAGAGATGGAAGAAAGGCCTCCTGCCAGGAAGGTTTCTCAATGATCCAGGAGAAAGATGGTGAGTTGGAGCCAGGTAGTCCTGGGGTGATGAATTAAACACCATTGTCAGTGGCACTTGGTAAGAGTTCATGGTGTGGTGATGGTGGTGATATCACTGGCAAGGCATGGGAGGGAAGAGTGTGAAGACAGAGGTGAAAGAAATATACAACATTCAATGTGCCAGGCATGGTACAAAAAAGGGCAGGACAGGGGCCAGAAGCCTGCACATCACAGGTGATCACAGAGGTGCTATTTTGGGATCAGGAAAAAACATTTTTCTGCACTTCAGAGTCACCTTGCGGGGGCTCCAGCAGGGGCCTGTTCTGTGCCAGAACCTCTGGAGGAGCAGAGAATGAGAAAAAGTAAGGTCGGCCAGGGCACTCGGGATTCAGGAACCCTGGTGAGATGACAGCGAGCCATTTTGTTGTCTGTTTTCATGCGTCAAGACACAGAAAGTAGAAACCACCCTGGAACTGAGAAAGCCGTTTAAATACAAAATAAGTCCATCTTGGGACACTTTAATTTCTCATGATCAATATCCAAAGGGGAAAATGTAAAGCAAGGCCAGACTTTCAGGAATCTAACAATCCTTTGCCCTCCCTGCTTGCAGAAGATTCTGGAACTGCTCCTAGGGACCCACACAAGAATTCTGTTGGAGAAAGCTAATGTTTTAGGGGCAGTATTTACAGATTTCCTTGAGGTATTTCAGGTTCCTGATCACCCCCCTTGACTGAGCCACACCCCAAAATGTCCATGAACGTTTGGAGTAAAGATGGTTGCCAGGTGCTCATAGGGCTCCTGCTGCCCCTGGCAACCAGCTCTCTGTAACCTCAGGCAAGCACTGGAGTGCACACCAGACAGGCGCCAGAACCTGAGACTGTGGTGGGCCACTGCAGAGAGCCTCCTCTGAGCAGAACATTTATTTGAGTTGTAAATAATGGCTGACATGCAAAGGTACCTTTATTTTGCTTTAATCCCAGCGGAGGTATAAAATAGTTCAGGAACCGAACTGCTGAGGAGCTCCGTCAGCAGGGTAGGAGGGTCTATGGCTGTGCCATCCAATATGGCTTCCAGGGGCCCCAGGGGCGCTTCTGGGCATTTGCAATGCAGCTCAGGCACCTGACAGGCTGTGTCTGAAAAGTCTGTTTTCATTGGTTAGATCTTCAATTTTCATGACTAGATTGGAAAGCACAGCTTTGGAAAGGTAACGCTTTCAGTCCTCAGCTTCATCCTTTTTTACTCAGTAAAGTTCCATGGGTTTGGGGTTCTACTTTTAGTGATTTTGGGAGCACATGTGAAGCAAAGTGAAATAAGGAAGTAGCCCTAGAGAATCAGACTGAGTGACCAGCAGTTGAGGGACCAGGTCATTCCCTGATGTCTCTCTGAGTCTTGGTGCTTCACCGCTTTTCTTGAGAATCACCTCACTCTAAAATTTATGGCTTTTTTTTTTTTTTTTTTCAAATAGACTCTTTCTACTACTTAATCTTTTCCTAGGGCCCCAGGACTTCTAAATGAATGAGGAGCTATTTAATGATACAAATGTGGACTATTTCATATTCTTCATTGGTTTATAAATACATTTCATCCTAAGGCAAGAAGACAAGCAAGCTGACTTTTTGGCCATGCTCTCAATGTTTCTGATGAGATACATCAAGGCCGCTCCTGAGTCTAAGGGCTACAGGAACACACAGCATCGGCTCTGAACATAGCATCCTTTCAGCCAGTCAGAGGCCTGAGTCTTGCCTCTTCCAAGCAGACTGTTTGGCTGTTGTTTATATAAGTTACTTTCTCAATTAAAATCACAGGAACAGAGAGTGATAACTCCATATGTGCTACATGAGCTTGGGATGGCAATTACAAGAATACTTCAAAGTGAAGAATTGTTATTATTTGTTAAAAATGGATGAAGCGGACATTGAGGAGAATAAATAGGAAACTACGGACATGGTAAACAAGTCCGGAAACTGGGATAGGGACTAGACAGCAGGCCCCTGTTCCATGGCGGCTGGAGGGAGGCGCTGCCTACATCTCTGCATCGCTTCTTATTTGATCTGCTCAACCAACCTCTGAAGCTGTTGCTATGATTTCAAGAGAGGTTAAATAAGAGATCTGAGGTTCCATAGATGATAAATGACAAAGCCAGATGCCCACCCCGGCCACCTTCATCCGAAGCCCAGCGCCCGCACATCCTACAACAGAAGCCGGCTCTGACTCATGTCAAGAAAATTTTATTTTTTGAAGGTCAGATTTGCATCTTACCTACTTCTAAAAGACTTGAGGCAACCTAAAGATTAAAAGGGGGCTCTGGACTTAAGGAGAACAGTTGCTGGTTGAAAGCAAAACCTGGCTTCAGATGCCTGAGTGGAGTATCTTCCCACACTTGGGCTTTCAGTTTGGTTCTACCCTCCCTGACAGCTAAGCCAAAAAGATTGCCTAGATTTTTCTTTTCTGACAATGTAAAGCATACATATTCATCTACAGAGACAAAATGTTTTTCTGGAATTAAACTTAGGTAAAGATTCATTCCTTGGGTCCTTGGTGAAGGAACGCGAAGCGACGCTGGCAACTGTGCTCTCCTCATTTGTGCAATGCGGAGCTGGGTTAAAATCACTTTCCAAGCCCACCTGGGCATGACATATTGCTAGGTACAGTTCTGTAAGAGAGTCCGAAACACTGGGCAGCAGAGTGCTACTTTCCTGACCACCTATAAAGACAGAAGACACAATATACTAAAGCATAACTCAGGAAGGAACTTCTGTCAGACTCTGAGAGAATATGAGCTGTGACTTGGCTTTATGAAGTCTGAGGAGTGCCTCACAGACTATCAATGACAAGCGGTTACCACGGTCATCGGCCCTGGTGGATGCCACCCATGGCGGGCTATGTGGGTGATGCCAATGAGACATTGCACTTTGGGCAGCAGGAATGGTCCTGAAGATTCAGAACCAGGTCTGTAAGTGGATAGTAAACACTTGTGGCTATTTATTTAAAATAACTGAGCAAGATTCTATTTCAAGGATGTGTACCATGGAGAAGAGAAAGAATGAGAAGTGTAGTTCCTGCCTGTGGGAAGCCTAGTCTAGCACGGGGCTTGGTGACTTTCTAACTATTGATATTTGCGGGTCGATTGTGCATTCTAAGACATCAATAACAGCACTCACCAGATGGCAGAGCATCACCGTGGTCACGACCAAGAAGGTGGTCACACATTTGCAAATATGCCTCTTGTTGAGCATAGCCGCTCTATTATGTAAGAGAAAGGGGACAAAATACATGAAGGAGAACATTACAGTGATGCTGGTTCTTGAGTATAAATTAGCGCAATAATCCAGTGGCTGGAAAGCTCACATCCAGCAAAAAACAAAATCAGAGACTAAAAGAAAAAAGAAAAAATTGAGGAGTTTAAGCTGAGCTTTCACGTATTTTGGTTAGAGGTATACACGTTACGTACATTAAAATAAAAACCATGGTGAGCTGGGATGCTTCAGGGCAGGGTGAGGAGGTCTCTAGGCAGCAGGCAGTAAGTTTAGGGCAGGACTCATTATCCCAGTGGAAGCTTCCAAGCAAGCTGTGTAGAAGCTATGTATCTTCTTAATTCATACTGAAACCCAATCCTCAGCTCAGCAGTGTTAGGAGGGGAGGCCTTGTGGGGGTTTTGGAACCACCACAAACAGAATTAGTGCCCTTGTGAAAGGCACCCCAGAGAGCTAGCTTGCCCGTCCTGCTGCATGAGGGCCCCATGGGAAGTTACCCTCAGCAGGAGAAGCAGCATGAAATAGGCCGGTGTCTTGATCTGGGACGCCCTAACCTCCAGAACCATGAGCAGTAGATCTGTGTCCCTTGTAGGCCGCTCAGGTCCATATATTTTGTTATGCAGCTTAAACAGACTGGAACAGTGAGTGAGGGTGTGGAAGACGGAAAGCGGAAGAATGAGTCCAGCCAAGAGAGGGGGACACAGTTGCTATCCTTGGCAGGGAAGAGCTAGGGTAAAGGAGAACCCCGGCTGCCTGCGAAAGCATGTGCTCTGTCACACACACACACACACACTCCTCCAGAGACTTCACTAAGCCCCCTCTACCGCAATTCTCACAGCTCAGGTTTTCCCATGAGATTCTAAGGGAGGAACGGGAAGTAGATGCTGAAGACAAAGGGACACTGTTCCCTGCCCTGCATTTGAGATAAGCCACCCGTGACAGCCAGCCTGAGAGCTGCACTGAGAATGCCGCTGTCCGCAGCCCTGGCTTCGTCCCTGTCCTCAGCTCTGCCAGTGCCAGTCCTTCCCTTCCCAAGGCCTCCACCCCCCACTGTGCCGAGGGAGTCCTGTCCTCCATCAGCATTCAAAGTACTTTCCAGTGCTAGGCCCTTCCCATCCTCCGCTCTGCTGGGGCTGAAAATACACGGCGACAGCGATAGCACAAGACCTTCTCTTCAGATGCCCTGCGGCTCTCACGCTTGTGTTCGAGCTCACCTCAGATGGCGCGGTGTCTGAGTGGAGAGCCGGGAGTCACCACTGCAGACAGGCACAAGGCCGTGGTGGCCAGGGAAAGGACCGCTTCTGGGGCGCAGCCTGCATGCAGCATGTATGGGCTGCCAGGCAGCTATCAGACACTGCCTGGGCCCAGTAGGGATGGGCACCTTCGTCTGATGGGGAGGTTTGGTTTGCACGCAGCAGGCACCAGCACTGTGGAGTACCTTGAGGAACGCTGGTATTTTCCTAAGTCATTGCTGCCCTTGACCACAGGCTTTTCACCCTTGGAGCTGCCGTTTCATAGTCCCAGGACAAGTGCTGGAGCTCCAACTGCAGAGGAAAGGGCTAAGCAGCAGCTTCCTCCTCACTGACAGGAAACTCCTGCGGGCTCTTTTTTCTCTATCACATGGCCCAAGCTGAGCTGCACACCTGATCCCTGGCAAAGAGGGGAGAGAGACGGCCGCTAACTGTGGCTGGTGGAGACCAATCACAGGTTATCTCCTGGGTTTGGGGAAAGGTATACCTTACTCAAAACCAGACGAGCTCTGCCTCTCCCAAATCCCAGGTCCCACCTGCAGGATAGAAACTAGGAAGTCACTGACGTACAGGCAGGAAATGGAATCTGCCCTCAGTGGGGTCACAGATAGGTGAGGGTACTGTTACAGGATGATATTGTTGCAGGCAACTGAATTAGATAGAAATATGATAGGCAGTCAGACAGGGCCAGGCCCTCAAGGACGACATGGAGGGCAAGGTGACTTTCCAACTACAGACAGACACTCCTCCGCCATGGGCCAGATCTCAAGACAAGAGTCAACAGAAGCAACTATATACTTCCTTAAGGGTGGGCTTCAGGGATTGATATGCTAAATAAGTATCAAACCTTAAAAGACCCTGGAAAGAGTCACGAGCCCAAGCTCAATAGGTGGTGTTCTTGTCTGCTTGCTACGTGACTTGCCTTCTCATGGGATCCCAATGTTAATCAATTTTACCTGAGCAATGGTGTTTGTAATCTCATTGGTTGACCACAGTTTTATCCCACCTCATACCCACCTAAGCGAGTTCCCGTCTTCTCTATAAAAGTCCCTGGAAGAGACAGCTTCCGGGGGACACCCACTCGGGACCCCCCTCCTGTCCCTCTCTCAGACAGGAGCTTTCTTTCCCTCAATAAATATGTTCTGCTCATTATCTCTGTTCCTAAAATTCATTCTTTGGCTTTAGAGAACATGAACTCGTTCCAGGTACTTTTCAGGTCAGGGATCGGTTTTCCCTATATCATTTGGAGGTTCCCTACTGAAGGTCATGCACCCCAGATCAGTTTTTTTTTCTTCCTGCATCAATATTGTTTATCAGCAACAAGTGACCTTTTGTGGACAGCGACCACGGGACTGGAAGCAGCTAACACGTGAGGGCTGTAGTAGATGCAAGAGACCCTGGAATGGGAACCACTTAGAAGCTTGGAGGACAGGATGACCCCATGAAGCCCAGCTTAGATTTGAGGCTGAGGAGACACCCAGGGTGCTGGAGGCTCAGAAGGGGCGACAGCTTCTGTTCCAGGAATCTGCAGTAGATGCCAGGCGGGAATAGTGGGCTAGAGAGATGCCCACAGAGATCAGACGCAGAGAGGACCTTTCTAGCTGCCTCTGTCTATGGTTAACCTCTCCTGCTCCATCACAGTGGAGTGCCAGAGGGTAGGTTTTGTTTTAGTTACTCTTCTCTTGTTGCTGAGACAAACACCCAACACTCAAAATGAGGGAAGGAAATGTTTATTTAGCTCACAGTTACTGGAGGTTTCAGTCCATATTCAGCTGGCTCCGAGGCAGAGTGGCACATGGCAGAGGGCAACCTTCCATGGTGGCAGCTAAGAGCAGGAGCACTGGGAGAGAGCTAGCAGCTGCCCAAGCAGCTAACTTCTCTTCCTCCCTTACACTGAAATGTAAATCACCTGCCCCAGGGGAGGGGCAGCACCCACTTCCACAATAATGAATTACCAATTCCAGAAGCAGCCCCATGACAACATGAGGCTTTGGGGGGACACCTATGCAGAAACCATAATAGGTTTACACCAAGAAGCAGCTGCCTAGCAACAGGAAGGCCATGGAACAGTGTGACACAGCTTAAACATTCTCGACCTTAGTCGCCTTGATTGTAAAATGGCCAAGTGTTCCATCTGAACATCAGCAGACACAGGCTGCAAGAAGAGGGTACGTTTACCTGCTCATAAGAGGCATGAACAAATGAAGATGATAAAGCCTAGAAAACTTTTTCTCATTTTAATTGAAAAATAGGCAGGAGGACAGTTTAATCACCCACTAAATGCCACAACTGAGAATGGGGCATAGGGTGCCGTCTTTTGCCCTGATGAGGTTGTTTTACTCTAATACTGGTTTTTACCCTGGAGGATAATGAAGAGAATTTTATAAAACAGCTTAGCCATAGCAGAGATGGGGGCATTACGCGCTTTTCTACGAGGAGTTTTGCTTATCAGTTGCTACTTCCAGTGGCTTGGCAGCTCCTATGCTTGAGCCAATGATGTGTGCCTCCCAGGTCCTCAGGGACATGGTTCCCAAGGCTGGCTGTGTGGCCTGCATGCTTCTGGGAAGGGATTCGTCCTTTTCTGGCTGGCTCTGAGCTCAGAAGTTCTCTGCTTGCCCCTTGTGACTTTCCGCCTTTCCTGGCTGTTCCTGCCTCCTAGGCCAGGGCCAACACTGACCAGCTTGAGGCTGTGCCGTCTCCCTCAGAGAGCTCAGTGAGCCTTCGGGCAGGGCTTTCCACACATCCAGACCACCTCCAGGCTGCTGAACATTTGTGGGCTGACTGTGGAGAGCCTTCCCTGATTGTGTTGTACCAGAGCTTAGGGGAGGGCGGGGAGCAACCTGAATCTCTTCCTGGGACCCAGCGGGGCATTCACTCTGGCTGCCCCTGCTGGAGGTGGGGTCTAAGCTGCCGCCAGCTGTGGTTCAGGCCACAGCAGGAGTTGGACACGGCCTTTCCTGGGCCAGGCGAGCTCCTGCCTCCTTCAAGATAGGCACTTGGGCTGGCAGAGTTCTGTCGCTATCTTCAATCATGCCTCCTCCCAGATCTGGGGAAACTTCTTGGCTTCTTTGGACTCCAATTCCTCAGGCTTCTGCCAGGCAAAATGTCAAGAGGCCTAAGCACCACAGGTAGCCTTGTTTACCTATCTGTCAAAAATATATTAAAATAGGAAACAAAAAAAATCTGTCTAGTGTGAAAGCAAACTGGGAAAGAGACCAGGACAGAACAGAATTTGGAGAGTTGTGTGAAGTCACACCTGTCATCTGACCCGGCCTAGAAATGTTCTTTATGATCTGACAGTGTCAGTACACTGCCTATTCCACTAGTGGAGAAGATCTATAAAGGGTCAGGAGGAAAGCAGCTGCCATTGGGGCCATGGCTTCCTGGACATTCTACTGGGATAAAACTTAGCCCCCTGGGGTCAGCAGTGCTGGCCTCAGGCAGGGCCTGGCCACTGTCCCTTGCAAGCACTGTAGTAAAAAGGGATCACCTCCAATTGAAGATTCCATGGTCTGGGGTCCTGTCCTCCACTCTCAATGTCACTGGTGGTACCAGGTCCCCTGAAGCCCTCTCCAGGCCTCAGGGTCTATCCCTGGCTTCTGGGAGATGGGGCCAATTCTATTATCTTTCTCATTCTCCCAGCTGCTTCTCACAGAGCAGAGGAGAGGACTTTTTGTTCTGGTTGAACGGCCTGAAGAGCCTGAAAAACTCCAAATGGAGTTGGGAGCTCCTGAGAAGGGCTTGTGTATGACTAAGCCTGGTTCTGAGCCTGGCTTTTCCCACCCCAAAGTCAGCCGTGTACCATGGTGCCGCTGAAGCATCTTGGGCTCCATATAGTTGCGGCCAGTCAGACTGACAGAAGGAGGGAAGCCCCTTCAGATATACATGATTTTAAGAAAGCTATTCTATATGCTGGGGTGCCATTCATTCATTCACTTACCCGCTCACCTACTCATTCACCATTTATCAAGCGTCTGCCATATGCCTGCTTCACGCTAGGCATCTGAGGTTGGAAACAGATGAACAAGACAGAAAACTCCTGTTCTCAGAGACCTTAAACTTGGTTGCAGAGACGAAAAATAACCAAGTAAAGAAACTCATGTGGTTTTAGGTAGTGAAGCCTGTGAGGTCAGTTCCTATAAGAAGTAGACGGAAATAAAGACTTGTTGGAGTTTTGGAGGGCAGCACGTGGGAAGAGAGAGGAGAGAAATGAGCACTGAGGTGCCTGCCACGTCAGGCTCTGGCATCCTGCTTGGGAGGCCTGGAGGGCACTCCCATGGGCCAGTGGCCCTGGCTGAGAACAGGATGGGAGGACCGCGCCCCTTGACCAGACATCGGTCCTGAAGGCTTGTGAGCTGTGCGCAGCTGCAGCCACGACCACAGAACATAATGTCGTGGGGAGCACCAACCTGGAGTGCAGAACAGAGGCGCTCTGCTTTCAAATAGTGGAGAGGGAGCCCGCCCCGAGGTATCCCTGGACAGAGAGACTGGGTCATTCAAAGTGGGGGACACTGAGCACCCCTTCTGAGCAGAGGCAGCAGCCAGTGCAGAGCAGAGAGGAAGCTTGCCACATTTGGGGGCGATAAGTCCAAAGCGCTGGAGCTACGGGGAGCATTTCTGATGACCAGGAAGCTGTGTGGTAGAAAGCCAGTCAGACCACGGTAAGGACTCGAACTCCAAGTGCTGTGGGAAGTATCGAAGCACACAGCACAGCAGTCACCCTCTGGCCCACGTTTGAAATCTATTGCTTCTCTGCATAGACAGCGACCCTGGTAGAGGAGCAGGAAGAGGATCACGTGAGGCCTATGACAAGGCTACTGCAGTGATCCAGCGAGGAGCAGAGGAGGCTAGAGCCAGGATTCCGGTGTGCGGGCCCGAGAGCGGGGTGGGACTCAGTGGGGACAGGAGCTTGAGGAGAAGGGACCTGAGCATACAGTGACAGGGTTTGGGCCTACGAGATGGGGGGGGCATCTTGGAGGAGTGGGTACAGAGGAGAGCAGGGCATCATGGCCCCAGCAGACCCCCAAGTGGAGCCGCCTGGCACAGGCCTGTGTGTATCTACAGCTGGGAGTCCTCTGTGAGAGTGCTTGAAAATTAGAGCTGTGCTACTAAACTAAAACATGTGGAAAAATAAGAAAGATGGAAGGCAAGAGAGAGAGAGGAAGGAAGGAAAGGAGGAGGGAAGGAGCGAGAGAGAGAGAGAGAGAGAGAGAGAGAGAGAGAGAGAGAGAGAGAGAGAGAGAGATCTCTGCATCATGCTGATCGAATGATGGCTGAATTTTATACGCTACGGAAATCCAGCCAGAGATCCAGTGGAAAACTACTGAAGAAATCCTCAGGCCACTGGTACTAGTTTGAAATAAGCCTTTCTGGTTGCTTCCAAGAAGTATTTCCACGGGGCAGGTTTCGGGCTTTTCTTTAATTGAGGCAGTTGACTTTGTTGCCAAGCCAAGAGTAGGTTTCCCTCCTCCAGGGTGAATTCACATTGATCAATGTGAGCTGGCTCTAAGAGACTGACGAAGCAGAAATTCTGTTTACCTTGAGAAACACAGTCATCTTCCAATCCTTTAAGCTGGCTGGAGCCTTTCTTTTCCCATAGGAAAAAAGACCCTACAAGAAGCTACATTCAAGCCCAGGAGTTGCTGGCTGAGCTGGAATAAGAGAAAAGAAAAAAACTGAATGATTCTAACATGTTCAACTACTAACATATGAAAGCATTTCTAGCTGATGGATAAGTAGTTTGCTTTTTCTCACTGTCCCTCCCATGCCAGGACCACTACAGACCCCTGGCCATTTACCTGGGAGCCTAGGAGGACCCTACATCTCTGCTCAGCTGTCACTGAAGATCTTCCTGTTTGGTTGGTGTCCCTGCTATCTGGGTTGCTAGATTTACGGGCTCCTGTCCCCTCTTTGGGCGTGCATACGTGAGTCCAGCTGTATCCAGCTGCCCCTTTCCATAGCAGGGCTGGAGCAAAGAAGGCACGTGACACTGACGCATAGATAGCCCTCGCCCAGCTTGTCTCTGCCAGCACTGCAGCAGGGCATGGCACTCTCCTCTCTCTCCTTCTCCCACCTGTCTGTGATGTTCTGTCCCTTTCTGACAAACCACTCTGTCCCTAGGGATGTTCATGCTGCCAACCTACAGCTCTGGCCTGAAATCCATCCTCTCCACTTAAAAGGAAACTTTGGGGATATCTGCTTTGATCGGGTGCTGGCTGGTTTTATAATTTTTGTCTCCAAGGGAAATTGCATTTCCCATTTCCAAGTTCTTTGGGGAGGCCTAATGCAGACAGCTCCCATCACCAGCCTAGTCTGCTCAGAGGCGTTTAATTTTTGTGAAATCCACCAGCACTGGAGCTGAAAGAGGCCTTAATAATCATTTAATTCAACCCTTGTGTTTTATAGACCAGGTAACCCCGGACCAGAGAAAGAATGGCAGGTTGAATTATTATTTATAATGAATATAACATTTACAACCAGTTCAAATCACAAAGAAGACATTAATAAGCTGATCTATACCAGGAAGCTGCTCACTCTGGACTTTTATAGCAGTATAAGCCTGGTGACCTTCCTGAGTGGTCGGTGACCAATGCCTCGCTGTGGGAACACTGGGGAGAAACCGCAGGCAATAAAAAACTGGGAGTGAAAATCTCAACACCCATCTGTGTGAAAAACTCAGGGAAAAAGTAGTGTGAGAACTTTGGTAAATGTTTAATGAAGACAGAGCTACAGAGGGGGAGCAGTCCAGGCCTGTCCTTCCCAGCAAGAAAGCAAGTGGTATGATAGGCACTTGCTATTCTTTAGGGCTCCCATCATCTACTTTTTCTTTGGGTTTATTTTTTTTTTTTTTCTTTTTTCTTTGTTGAGACAGGGTCTTGCCATGTGATTCAGGCTAGCCTTGAACTCACTATGTAACCCAGGGTAGCTCTGAATTCGCATTGCTCCTCCTGCCTCAGCCTCCCAAGGGTTGGATCACAAGTGTGCACCACCACACCCAGCTTCCATTCTTTCTTTGGATCGCTGTCTATTGTTCCTGAAGGGGCCGCTCCGTTGGACGCTGGGGGTGCTCTCAGGAATTGTAAGGCCTTTCACTTCCTCCCATTGTGGAGGCTGGGTGGGGTCCCCCCTCCTTCTCTTGCCACTCCCACCGTCAGGAGTGTTCTCTGGGATTCCCATGTCCACCTGTATTAGTTACTTTTTGGTCATTGCTGGGACAAATACCCAACACTCAAAATGAAGGAAGGAAAGGTTTATTTAGCTCACAGTTCGTAGAGGTTTCAGTCCATATTCAGCTGGCCCAAGGCTGAGTGGAGCAGGGCGGAGAGCATCCAGTTCATGGCGGCAGAACAGCAACAAAATGGTGGCAGAGGTAGCCAACCAACACGGCAGCAGAGCAACAGCAACAGCTAGAGCTCCAGTCTGTTTCTCTTTATATTACATTCAGGCTCTCCGCCTTAGCTCCCGCCCTAGGCTACACCCATAATCCCAGAAGTACTTCCACCCATAATCCCATCAGTACTAAAACCTATAATCCCAGGGATCATGGATCAAGTCTCAAACTCTAGAAGTCCCCACCCAGTGACTCCATGAGGCTTTGGGGGGACAACCAGACATAAACCATAACACCACCAGCTCGGCCTCCAGGTCCTACGGGTTTTGTCCAGCACCAGACAGTTCCTGTGGCCCCTGCTTCCCCTGGAGGTACCAGAAGTCCTACCCATTCTTTGGCCTTCCACCTGGCCACGTGTTTTTCACAGCTTCCTGCCTCATTCCTTTGCTGCTCACCCTAAAACAAGGCCAAGCTGGAGACCCGAGACTCCCCTGAACCTCTAAAAGGGCAGTTACAGTCTGAACTGTGTTCCCCTAAGTTCATTCCTGAGCCTCGAGACTTCTGAATACAATTGCATTTGAAGATAGGCTCTTTCTGAGATAAGTAAGCCTAAAGGAGACCACTGAGCCAGTCCTAATTCCCTGTGACTGGTGTCCTTCTCAGAGAAAATTTAGACCCATGGTGAAAGGGATGCCCCCGGAGGCAATGGAGAAGGTGGCCATCGGTGAGCCAGTGCAGCTGCCCCAGGAGGGAGCAGCCCACCGACAGCTTAGTCTCAGACAGCCAGCTCCGGAGCCCTGAGAAAATGCATTTCTGCTGCTGAAGCCACCCAGCCTATGGTGCTGTGCTATGGGAGCTCCAGCAGCCACAGGCAGGGTCCACAGCCTCAGAACCTCTGCTGGTGACACCAAGTCACTACTGTCACATCAGCCATCCCTGGAGAAACCCTAACTAGCAAGTTGTTGTTCTTAGAACCAAATTGCCTGAACAAGTTTCCCAAGTCATTCAGAGACCCTGAGATGCACACACACACACACACACACACAGCCAAAAAATACATTTTTTCCCCTCCTCTCCCTTGATGTGTTTCGTAATGGACAGTGTGTCCAGAAAAGCAAGATAGGTAGTTCCTCGGAGCTAAACCATCATTGCTTCATAAATAAATGAGAATTGAAGGTCCCAGATAAGAAGAAATTCTACCTCACTCTCCCAGCATCAGTGAGGAGCTCTCATTTCCCTTTACCCTAGCGCTCGGTTGGGAGGGGAGGGAGAGGTCCAAGCAAAGCCTCCCTCCCCTTACCCCTTCTTCGTTCACTCCCAATCCTGGTTCACTGTGCAAAGTGTCACAGGGTTCCTCCTGCCCTGCCTCAAGGAAGGAATTGCAAAGGTGTTTTGGAGAAGATGGTACTGATGTGACCTCTTGGAAAGTCAAAGGAAAGGGCTCAGGGCTCAGGGGCTCGGAGCCCATGGAGGCCAGAGGGATGCATAGTAATGGCGACTATCACTGCCAGCTCTTAAGATAATGGAAAAGCCCTTTGCAGGGCGATGCTGGGGCAGCTTCACATAGAAATGCAATCTTCTGGAACACAGAGTGGGCAGTGACAAGCAGTTTATCTTCCATTACTCCTAGGCCTTAAATCATCAAGTTACAGCCAGCAAAGAAAATCAGACCACAGTCTCCAATGCTACGTGTGCTTTCTTTGAATGTTCCTGTTGTTCTGAAGGGAAATGTGATGTGCACAGCAATCAAGCACACTTGCAGGGGTTCAGGAAGAGCCCCCCAAAATCCATATTGGAGTTCTGACCCCTAGTACCTTTCTATTATCTTTATATATTTAGTACAGGATCTACAGGCTCTATAGAGTTTCACTATGTAGATTAGACTCGTAGTGATTCTTCTGTTTTCAGCCTCCCAAGCACTGGGATTAGAGGCACATGTGATAACACCCAATCTCAATCACCATCTTAGTGCACCCCATGGGAGGGGCTGGCACAGCCAGCCAGGGATTGAACCCTGATCCCTACACTCTGCCTAAGCAGGCACTTTAGTCTGCTGAGCTATCTGGCCTGCCCATTTACCCCTAGTACCTTGGAATGTAACCTTGTCCGGAGATGGATTTTTAACAGGTAGTTGAGTTCAAATGGGGTCCTTTGACTGTGCCCTAATCCAGCATGGCTCATGTTGTCCTCATAAAAATGGAAGTTGGACATAGAGATGCACCCTGGGAGATCACTATGTGAACACAAAGGCAGAATTAGGGGTGATGCAGGGCCTGTGTGCAGCTCTCATCCTGGATGGGGCCCCGTTCCCTACCCTGTCTGTGGAAGGGTGGGATCAGGGATCAGTAGCTAACGACATCAGGGGAAAGGAGTCTGTTCTGGCAGTTTGGCTCTCTTGTTCAAGGAGTGGGGCAGTTGATTCCCACAGGCAGAATTTGCTAGAGATCTGAAAACCCTCTTCCTGGCCATGAAATACGGCGTTCACTTTCCCTTTTTATCCAAGTCTAGCCCACACCTAGCTGCCTACCCTGTCTGACTGCGCATTCTGCCAGTCATAGGAACTGACCTGCCAGCTGCCATTCTACACCTCTGGAGCTCAGGCCTTTCTCTCTTCAGATACTGTTAGCAGCCTGAGTCTGGCTTAACTCCCTGCTTTGGTCCTGGAGTTCTCCTGAGGAAATTCTGATTGCCATAGCAGGGTGTCCCCTGGGTGGTCCCAAGCCCTCTACAGTAGCTTGGGCCAGAAGAACCTTCTAGTGTCCCATGGCTCTTGGGCAGCTGGGCTCCCTAGGCCAAGCAGTGGTCAGGAAAGGCCTTCTCCGACCTGTAACCCCAGCATTCAGGAGGCTGAGGCAAGAGGATTGCTGCAAGTTGAAGACCAGCCTGGGCCACAAATTGTGCAATTTGAACTTCACAGTAAGACCCTGGGGGAAAAAAAGAATTTGGGTGATGCTTCTCACAAGTTATGGACCAGCAAAGATTGCCAGAAAAGCAGCTGAGAGTTAAGGAAGAGGCCAGGTCCTATCTTACAAGCCTCAAAAGGAGCCAACCCTGCTCTTGCTTTGACCTTGGACTTCTCATCTTCTATGGACTTCTCATAGAAGCTCAAGGCCTGTGGGTTAAGCCAGTCCCTGTGCAGTAGTCCTTTGTTATGACAACCCCAGCAAACTAATATATAGAGAAAAACCCTGGCCCAAGAGGGAAGGAAAAATGGCCCTGTCTCATTATAAAATAAGCCACTTCTCTGAGACCTCAGGAAGGGGAAGACAAAAGCTGACTCATTTCTTCTTCCACAGGACTTCTGGATAACAATTTCCCAACCAAGAGGCAGTGCCAGATAAAAGGCCCTTTCCAAAGGAGTGTTGCTCTTTCTTTGAAAGAGTGGGATAGGACCCTGTCCCCAACCCACTGAGGCAGTCCTGTCATTTGAATCAAGGTGACTGATGATAACAGGAAGTAAAGAAGTGGCCCTGGATTTCCTTGGTAGACTTGCCAGATTTTTTTTTTAATTTAATCTTTTATTTGTTTGATACAGTATCTCACTACACAGCTCAGACCCATAGTGATCCTCCTGTCTCAGGACTACCACACTCAGTTCTGGGGGCCCGCAGAGCATATGGTACCTGGTATCGCAAACCTGTGTCCTTGCACTTGCCAGGCAGGTGCTTAGGCCACTGAGCTATCTCTTCAGCCCAACTTGCCAGATTTAGAAAATAAAAAAAGAGGACATCCAGTTAAATTTGAATTTCAGATGAATGACAATGACAGTGAATATCTCAGGTATTTCTTGAGATAAAATATCTCTATATTTTGTCACCATGCAGTAAGGTTTAGACACATAAAATGGCCACCAAAAAGTTTCATGTGTTTAGAGGTGGAGGTTTTGGGAGGTTACTGGATCATGGGCACATTATATTCCTCCAGCATCTCTACTGATGAGGAAATCACTGTGTCTGCTGTTAGGAGTTGAGGCCTGCCTGGCTGTGGTGGGTCACTAGGCAGTGGCCTGAAAAGGTGTCTGTCCCTAGATCCTTCCTCTCTCTTTGCATCCTACTTGGCATGGGTTGAGCAGTTGTCCTCCTCCAGGCTTTCCCACTGTGCTATTTTGAACTTGAAGTAATGACCATGTACTTAACCCTCCCAAACATAAGCCAAAATAAATGCTCGCTCCTTAAGTTGTTGGTGTCAGGAGTTTTGTCCTGCCAACAAGACAGTGACTAACATAGCAGGAGAGACAACCTGTGAACCATGCTCTGCACTTGAATGTTAAGTCTGTAACCTTGCTGGTAAGAACAAAATCTGTCATTGGTATGGAATGACCAAATTTATATGCATTTTTCTTTCTTTTTTTTTTTTTCTCACAAACATCAGACTCGGCAACCTGCTGTAGTTCCTGCACCTTGCACATGACCTTGAACATACGCGTCATGTTCAGTGAGCATCTTTCAGGTGCCAAATGATTGGTCACTGAAGAAGACAGTCCTGCCAACGTCTCCTGGGAAATCAGGGACCAGAAAGTTTGCTTTCTTGTCTCAGGTATATTGGAACTGTCAACCTGGTGAGCCCAAAGATCCTGGCTTGGAGATGCTGGCGCTATGTTCCCTACAGAAATATGGAACTTCAGGTACTAGTGAGTAAGTTCAGAAGCAGCCAGATGGGAAGCCTTGCTTACAGCCAAACGAGGATTGCGTGCACATAGCAACACTTGTGCCGCTGCAGGAAAGTCCAGTTCACATGCCCAGGGGTCTACAACTTTTCTTATAGGCCATGGACAATCAGTTGGTAGACATCCCAGCAGAAAGCAGTTCTGGGCCAGGCAAATGCTAGAAAGATTGAAATCTAAACAAGCTGCCTGGGTGATTTCCCTTTAAATTTTTATAACTTGAACTTAGAACAATTGATCTGATGTCTGCTGTATGTGACAGAGAATGTGGCCTTGCTTAGACGTAGTATGCAGGGTGAAGATTTAGACCAAAGGAAGAGAAGGAGGAAAGAAAGGAAGAAGAAAGAAAGGAGGGGAGGAAGAGAAAGAATCAGAGTGGAAGTCTCCTCTCACCAGTGCTCAGATCTGGCTTCTTCCTTACACCATGGAATATCCTGATTGGGGGAGGAATGAATTGCAAGCCTTTTCATATCGGATAATTTCTTTGATGGAGAACAAGCAATTTTATTAGCTGTTCAGTCAATCATAGAACTGATGTGCATAAGGGAATAGGACAGTGAAAAGCTGGTAAAATGGGACGAGACTCACAATGCTCTCTGAACTCATTTTTCTCCTGCTAACAAATTGCAGCACAATAAAAACAGTTTTAATTACTGAAATCCACCTCAATCGATGGATGGCTGGATTCAGTAAACATTTGCAGAGAGTTCATTAGATGGGAGCAGGCACCATACAAGGCCTCAGGATCACAGAGGCAAAGGAGGCAGAGACTGTTGCCTGGGTGTGGCAGCCCGGAGAGGCACTCTGGTGCTGTAGAGTTTGTATCTGAAGTCTCCCAGAGGCCCTTCTTTGGGAGGCTCAGCCCGCAGTCTGGGTGATACTGGGCAGGAGTGGAATCTTAAAGAAGTAAAGTCTTCTGGGAGGAAGTTAGGTCACTAGGGCTGTGACCTCAAAGGGGACTCTGGGTCCTTGGCTGTTCTTTCTCTTGGCTTCTTGGCTGCTATGAAATGAATGGTTTCCTCTGCTGTGCATCTCCAGTGGGATGCCCTGCCCCACCATGGGTCAGGTGAACATGAACTGAACCTTCCAACACCGTGAGTCGAAATCAATTTCCATCTGAGTTATTTATCTCAGATATTGTGTCCCATTAACAGAAAGGTAAGTAAGATAGGCACATTTTAACAAGATAATCTGCTCAACTGTGGAGAAGGGCTGCCCTACGGGCACAGGAAGGGGCACCCCAATCCAGACTCTGTACATCTGTGGACTTAGGATCAGCACAGAACACACAGCTTCATCTCTCCAGGGGTGTGTGGCATAGAAGTCCACACCCCAGGCACAATCCTACTCTTTGCCAGCTCAGGCTACCATTTGTCTTTTCTGCCTATGCCAGTGGTGATGGACCAATAGTGAACAGGAGCCGGAGGGGTCTCCTCATGGGGCGCATGGGTCCTCCATAGCATACATATGCACATTGCAGAATCCTTGCCCGCTATCTGTGCCTCGGTGTGTTGACAAAATTAACACTAGGAGGCCCCTGATAAATTCTCAAATTCCATTTCCTTGTTCTCTAGGCAATGAGAGGGAACTGTTCTTCCCTTCTGTCTTCCAGAAAACCCTACTAGGTCTCTGAAATTACATTTATTTGTGCAGTGAATGTTCATCTGATATCTCCGTGTTCCAGTCCTACCCTGGGAGCCAAGGATTTATGGATGGGAAAAGTAAATAGAGGGCAGGGAGATAGCTCCATGGCCTAACCATCTGCCTGACAAGCACAAGGTCCTGAACTCAATCCTCCATACCAAAAATCAAGAAAAAAAGAAAGAAAAGAAAAGTAGATAACGCTTCCAGGGAGTTGTAACACAGATCCTTCTATGCATCACAGTCACCAATGAAACCAATAAGACGCATGAGTCTGGGCTTGACCTTGGGCAAAATTTGGTTAAACATGCAAATAAGAACTGACCAGCACGGCGTGGGGCTACTGGAAGACGAATCTCTTGCATCTTGAAAAAATGGTGTGACAACCCAGCGGCCAGTTTCGGAACACCCAGGTCTTCAAAAATGTGAGGCTGGTGCACCAAAGGCCGTCAATGTTAGCCAAAGGCAGGTGGCCCAGGTACAGAGGCCCAAGCCCAGAAAGGCCTGGAAGCAAGGATGCCCCCAACGTGAAAACTCCAGAGTACTTTTGCCTGATTATCATTCCATTTTGTCTAATTGCATTTTAAAATGCTCAGCGGGGGAAAAAATGCCAAGTCTTTTAATAAATTAAAAGCAGATCTGCTTTTTAACCCGCAGCAGGTTTTTCCCAAGTCCTGCTGCGGACCCGCTGCTCAGAGACATGCACTCTTCGCAGATGAAGGTAATTAGTGAACACGGCACCTCTGGAGTCAGGAGGGAGGCGAGGGCGCCTGGTGGCAGGAGGAACGCCTAGCCGATGTGGAGGAACGCAGTCACCGCAGAGGAGCCTAGCTCCCCAGACTCTGTTCTCTGCACGCACACCGGAAGGCACTCCGCGTCCGTAGCGCCAAGTGCGGGGCAGGACAGAACGGGCTTTTCTTGGCTCTGCTGCCGAGCTAGGTCTGAGGTGTCCGCCCTTGTGGGCTGTGATCTGAGATGCTTGGACGCCTAGCAGAGCTGGATTCAGAGGCCAGAGAGCCGGACACCTATCTGTCCCATTCTTCAGTCCATGAGGGGTACTAAGTGATCGCGCGGGCGCGGCCGCAGCACCGCGCCGGCTAACACGGGCTGCACACGTGACTCGCAGCATGGCCGTGGAGCGGGAGCTCCTGCCAGAGTGCCTTGCAGAGAGGCATAAAGTGCAGCCATGATGTGCTTAGAGCGTTCTGGCAGCTTTAGAAGCTGCCTGGTGGCAGCCTGCAGGTTCCAAATGCATCTCCTGGATGTGTGACCTCAGGCAACTTCTTTCACCACTCTGAGCTCTTTGTCCTTGGCCCTGAAGCAAGAATTTTATGAGAGCTAAGTTTCTTTCCCTTCTGCTTTGGGTGCTGGCGAGTGAGCCAGGATCTCCTGCATGTTAAGCACATGCTCTGCCACCCAGCTACGCGCCACCTCAGTACCAGCTTGAAGGATTAGGTGGGTCCACAGCCTGGCACGGAGCGCAACTGGATGAAGCTTAGTGCGCGTTATCGCTGTTGTCAGTGGCTCCATCAGCTGCCTGGTACTCTACCAGGTCACCTTCTGCGGGTACCGAAAGGGCAGGCTCCGGGAGCTGGAACGCTTGAAGTCAGTTCCACACAAGCAGCCCTCGTTGGAAACAAGTAGCTAATTTTACTCACTTAAAAACGTTTAAGCCTCTTAGGTTGTCTCAAAGGAATGACCTGATTGAAGGATGTAAAGAAATCTGAAGAAAACTAAACATTGAGGAAAACGTTTGCTGATACAAAATTCCATTCCAGCTGCCCTAGCTACTCACCCCCACAAGTGCAAAATAGCTTCTAAACTTCTTTAGCCTTGGTGCTAAGAATGCAGTGCTCCCAACCACCAGGCTACACTCTCCAGCCCAACTTTTTAATTTCTTGGTATTTTAATATTTTTAATATCCATACCCACATATGTATTCTTTCTATCCTAAGTGGAAAGGGAGCTATCTATCTCTATTTAGGGGTTTTTGAGAACCTGTGGGGAAAAAAATTTCAAATGAATCAAAATATTATCCTGTGTTTGATGTTTATAATACATTTCCTACTTTTAAGCACAGTTCAGTTTTTCTTTTTTATTAGTGAGTCTGCAGTATGTACTGTCGCATTCCTCAGGCGGAGTCTTAATCTTAATTCCTGATTTCATCCCCCTCCCCTCCCATGCTACACTTCCGCCGTCTCCTGATTTCACATCTGAGAAAGACCTGTTTCCTACATCCTGCTATCTACCTTTTATTTTGCTTTGTAATATGAGGGTTTCTTACATAAGGGAAACCATGAGGCATATGATTTTTTTTTAATGTTATGGCCGGCTCAGCCTGCCCTGAGGGTGGGGCTGGTGCAGCATGTATTGCCAGGGATCAAACCACGGGCCCCGCGGTTGCCTAAGCTTGCCAAAGCAGGCGCCAGCCCAAGGCTAATGAATTTTGCTAGCAGAAAGCTGGAGTTTCCTTGAGACCCACCAGGTCAATGCGAAACATTATTTAAGGTTATGCTCTGGAGGGTGGCAGAGCACTGGCTCACCCAGCCTCACCTGCCAGCTGGACTTAAGCTCCCGCTCTCTCATCCCCTCCCGGGCACAACTGGGCACAGGGCAAAACCATGGCCAGGACAAGTGCTGCTTCTGAAAGATTCCAAACCTGGCAAGGAGTTATATTAAGCACTGGGAGGACTTAGGAAGGTAGCTGGGCATTAGATAAGATGTAATTGATAACAGTCAAGGCCTAGGGAGAATTCCTATCAGGATATTTACACTTCCTTTTAAACAACATGATAATGTATTTACTGTAATATCTACGATGGTCATCATATCATAATTCTGGTAATTAATAGCTAATTCTTCTGCTTTGTTGAGCTTTATTTTAAAATATATGTTACATGTTATTTCCCTTTGAAAGTTATAACAGTTTATTTTCAAGAATGTGCATAATACAAAAATTGTATTTAAAAAAAACAACCAAGAATCAGCACCTATAATCTTCCTACCCAGAGGCAGTGACAGTGAAGCAGTCGGTATATTTCCTTCTAGCCTTTTCCTCAGGGTGCAGAGAGGTTTTTATTCATCTACTTACCTACACACTGAGTTGAGATCACACTGTTCTCAAGCTTCCTTCTAGCACGTCACTCTGTAAGTTTTAGAAGCATTCATTTTCCCACATGGCATGGGTGGGGGTCCTAGCAAGACGCAGGTTTCCCTTGAGCCTCTTGAAGACTGGTCGAGGGTGGGAGAGGTCTGCTGGGTGCAGCTGGGATGCACAGACCTGGAAACCAGTCCGCTTCCTGAGGGCGGGGCAAGGCGCAGGTACAGCAACGTGGGGATGAGGAAGGAAGTGCTGGGGTGCGGGGCTGGGGGGTGTTGCTTCACAGAAGCCGTGGCCTCAGGTAGAGAAGAAGCGCAGGAATAAAATGCCTGTCCTCTTTTACCACTGGCTGCTCCTCCCACTGGGCAAACCTCAGAGAGGGCAGAGGGCCATCCGGGGGCCTGGCGGGTGGACCACAGATCTGGCCAGCACAGGGGAGCACCGCCATGCCTGTCTCTGTGGTTTGGATCACAAATATCCCCTTAAGGCAGGGCACTGAAGGCTTTGTCCCCATCTTGGCACTTGGGAGGCAGTGGCACTCAGGAGATCAAACCTGGCAGGTCACTGGGCATGTGCCTTTGGAGGGGACAGTGGGATCTCAGCCTCTTCCTTTCTTTTCACTTCCTAATCATTGGGCAAATGGCTTTGTTTTGCTTTGTGTTCTTGTCCTGAGGTGCCAACCACAGTGCCAAAGCAACGAGGGGAACGAGTCACAGACTGGAAACCCTAAAACAGGGAGTCAGAATAAAACTTTCTTTGCTGAGTTGTCCTGAGTATTTATTGCAGTGAAGAAAGCTGACTGACAAATATATCATTAAACACACTTTAAGGACATCTAAAAAGAAAAGAAAAAAAACTGCCTAGTATTCTTTTATAAGAAAGTACCATAAATTATTTAACCAAGTTCTTGTAGCTTTTTTAAAAAATATAACTAGCATTGGAATAAATATTCTTATACATATACTTTGAGCTGCATCTCCCATTTCTTTCTCTGGATAAAATCTGAGACTTGGCATTACTGGGTCAGGAGAATCTACAGTTTTCAGGCCAAACAGCCCTTCAAGATGCTATTTTAACCATTTTTTTTTCTTTTCTTTTTTGTCTTTTTGAGACAGGGTCTCGTTATGCAGTTGAGGCTGGCCTTGAGCTCACTTTTGTAGCCCAGGCTGGTCTCGAACTCGCACCAATCCTCCTGCCTCAGCCTCCCGAGTGCTGGGATTACAGGCGTGAGCCACCACGCCCGGCTCTAACCATTTTAATGTCTATAAGCAAGGTATCTGGAGTGCCCAGTAACAGGGGAGCTGCTGGTTCATCTAGAGAAGACGGCTGCCTGCGCTCGGGGAGAAGACCCTGGAGGGAAGACACAGCTCGTCCTTCCCTGGAGACCCCAGGTACGGAAGGTCATCGCCAAAGCCATGAAAACTAACCTGTTACCAAAGCACCACGCTCGGTTCACCTGAGGGCCAACCAGAGTCGGACAAAGGGAAGCAAGGTGATGGCCTTTGGGGGTGGGGTTTGGTTTCACTTGACCTCATTTACCCAAAGCCAAATGCACGGTAAACAACAGGGGACAGTCATGTAAGGTGCTTTCTGGGTCATTTCTTGGGGGGAATGGGTCCAGCCATCCAAGAAAGGGTCAGGGCAGGGCTGGGGAGTAAATGAGAGGCCAGGACGAGTTGGAGCAATGGACTGAGGAAGGGAGAAAGAAGAGGAGTGCAGAGCTGGCAGTGAATCCCTGTCTCTTCCACAGACGCAAAGCCTCATCTTGCTCCCTGAGTTTAACAGACAGGTGCACATAGAAAGGACGGTGGGCAAAGACCAGGGAACCCCAGCTGGTGAAACTCTGGGCTAGATTCCATTTCCTTCCTTCAGCTGAAGAACACAAATAGCCACAAAGCCAGAGCCCACCTTCTTCTCTGAGTGTCCAGAAAGGAAACTGAGGTTCTAGGGCCTCTTCAGATGAACCAAAGTAGATCTGAAATATTAATGAGGGTGAATACATGTGTTCTTTGGCAGATTTGTAAATGAATATCTGCTTGGTGGTTTATAAATTTGGTACAGAGAAATCGTAAGTGATCATAAATACAAATTTATAGCTTACCATCAATTGATACCCATAGTGATATTAGGAAAAGCCCACTTCTTTTATTTTTATTTATTTGTTTTTTGAAAAGCCTACTTCTGATACACACTTTGTACCATGCATGCTAAGATCTCTGCAGACATTAAATAATTTAATCCTCCTGACGTCTGCATGTGGTTCATATTGGGTGTCCGGAGTCAGCTGAGGTCACTGATCCCCTCCACCCAATGCCCAGGTCCTAAACCAGCTGCTGGCACACTCCTCCCCACCCTGCCCCTCACTGTCAGCAGGTGGGGAAGAGTGTAAGCGATGGGTGGGGTTGATTCCTGAAGGCCAGGGCACGCCAGCCATCCTTTCATCTTTTCATCTGTGTGCCAAAGTGTCCCAGGCATGGCCTGCACCGCAGGAAACATGGGCAGAGTGCCAGCTCTCTCTGTCTCTCTCTCTCAGGAAGCCCTGCCAGAGCCCAGTGGAGAAGATCTTTTGTTTTTTGCCAGTCTTCAGCCAGGGTTCCCTCTACCTCAGGGCTCTTCTCCTGGATGTGAGAACTGGATCGCTCACCCCTTCAGTCAGAACTCTATACCCAGTTGCCTCCCTTGGGCTGTCTCCTTGCCACCTCGTCTGAATGAAAGGAGCCCACTCACTCTCTTCTGCCTTACTGTGCTAGTCAGCTCTCTGCAGCTGTGATGAATCGCCTTAGAACAGCAACTTAGAGAAGGAAAGATGCATCTGGATCATGCTTTCCTAGCTTCCAGCCCATGCTCAGCTGGTTCCAGGCTGGTTTCTGTGGGGAGGCAGGAGCAGCAGAGCAGAACGGTGTGTCTGAGGAGAGCTTCCTACCTCCTAGCAGACAGGGAGCAGAGAGAAGGAGAGACACAAGACAGAATAAGGGACCAGGAACAAGAAGGGCCTTCAGAGGCACAGCTCCTGTGACCCAGTTCCTCCGATTGGGCTCATCTCCTTCTGGCCCACTGAACTATGGACTCACCTAAGAGGTTAGTCCCCTCATGGCCTGGTCACTTCCAGAGGTCCCATCTCTGCACACCCTTTCCCTGGGGATCAAGCCCTCAGTACGCAGCCTTTGGTGCCTCTTTATATCTGAGTCATGTCATTTACTACAGTTCATTTTTCCTTATCACCCTCTAATTCACATGTACATGCATATTATACACAGCAGACTTTATCGTCTGTCTCTCCCACTAGCAAAGGGACGTTCTGAGACACTGCTAGGAAGGTAACTTGCACGTTGTGTTTAACTTGAGGTCAAATTGAGCCCATTTTACAGGTTCAGATGTCACATCCCTCAGCTGGTCCACAATGATAAAGTTCTGGAAGGCAAGTCCAAGGTGGGACAGAAAGTCCATAGGGGTAGGCCAGCTCAGGAAATATTCAGAAAGCAAGGTAACTTGTTCAAGTGGCCCCAGGGCTAAGTGTACCCAGGGAAGAAGCGACCCTGCAGCAAAGCATTACTCTGTTGGACACTTGGTGCTATATCTCTAGACTTTCAGTAGCAATGATTTATAAACGGTTCCCGCTCCTGTCCACCTGTCCTGCGTTCAGCTTCCCATCTGACCAGCAGCCTGAGTTCCTGGCCCACCCACGGCTTCTTCATCCAGCTGTGGCTTCCATAACAGGAGGCAGCACATTGGGACCCTCAAAGGTAGCACACAACGGAGAATTCCTCCTGACTGAAAGGAGGATCGGGAGTTCAAGGCAGACTTTCCATAAGTAGGTACAAGGAGTATCAGTAGGAAGTAGCCTTAATCCACCATAGTAATGGAAATTGTAACCTCCCTTCCTAACAGGTAACTTAGCCACCCACCCAAAATCTGAACAGGAAGTTCTTTCTGCTTGGTCAAAGCCAGGGCATGTGTCTTTAAATCAGACATAGGAAGAGCTAGGCCAGCAACCTTAAGGGAAGTTAGCCTGGGCTGGTGGGCTGCAGGATTCCCTCTGAGAATACCAGAGGTTGGGGAAATCTGGACGTTTCCGTAAGAGGCAGTCAAGGCTCTGCTTTCCAATCTTGAATAAGTAGCTGCCTCCTCGGGCCCTGTCACATCACTTATGGGATTTGCTTTCCTCATTGGCAGGCTTTTCTGAGGAGAGATCAATGCGCTTCAAGTCTCTGTTCCACAGGACATATTCTTTTTACTTCTGAGGAACAGAGAAGAGACCTTGGAAGCCGACACTTCTGTTTCTTTATGCTGCGTGACCTTCCTATCAAGGTCTCAGAAAAGGGATATTTTCTTCTCAGTCATCTCAAGGTTGTCTCTAAAATCAGATGAAGAACATTCTAGAAACCACCAAATAAGTCCTGGACTTCTTGAAGCAACTGTTCTTGGGCCTTGCTGAAGGAAAGGCCAGATCTGTGACCTCTAGTTAATCTAATTAATTAATCAACACCCCTGGTGTACAAATAAAACTGATTCCTCCCCTGCTACGAAGAGGAGATGAAAGAAGATATCTGGCTGCACAGAGTAACCTTTCAATGCCCCAAGGAGCTCGGCTCTTGGCCCCTCACAGCCTCCAGAATCCGCTCCGGGACACCTGGCAGAAGAGCTTCCCCCACCCCCAGATGAGGCATCTCGGTCTTATTTTTCAAAAGCTTTTCAGGAAATCCACCTGCTTCCTACACACTTCCTGACAGCTCACTCACTCCTCTCTGCTTCTGATCTGGCTTCCACCCTGCCTATCTTCTCCTGGGGCCTCAGGAAGGACCCCGGAGGCCTCCTCCTCCGCTACAGACCCCGCAGCCCTGCTAGCCTGTAGCCTCAGCTGGTTCGGCACTTGACAGGAAGCCTCTGCTCCCTTGGTTTCCATGGCAGGGAGCTCCATTCCACGTGTCCGTCTCTGGGAGAGGCTGGTCTTGGCTCTCTTCCCCCTCCTAAGTGCCCCCTTCTATCTCACCTGCTCTGGGGCAACAGTCAGAGTGTCCACCAGGACGGTCATCACATCTGGTCTCTTTTGTCAGCTCCAGCCCTGGGCTCCACACCGCTGTGGGGCACCTTGCCTCACACAGTGCCTTTCCTGGGTATCTCACCATCCCCCTGGAGCCTGTCGTTTTCTGCTCCGAATCCCCTGGACACCCCCCTCTCCTCAGCACCCACTCTCAAAGTCGTAGCATCCTCTTGGCCTGCGTTCCTGTCTTTTCTCCCAGATCCAACCAGGTGTTGAATCCTCTCTGCAACAGCATGCGCGCATCGCCGCCTCTGCTGCGCCAAGCGCCGCACTTGTGCTCTTCCTCAGACTACTGCACTGACAGCTTAGCTGGCCTGGCCCTTACCTCGCCTCCTGCATCACTCTCCTCGAAATCTATAGTCAGGGCCCTTTTCCAGGGCACTGTTCCCAAAGCTTGATCCAGAAGAAGGTGGTTTGCTGCTCCCTTGCTCTGAAAACTGCAGCGGCTGCCGCTGTGGGTAACACAAGCCTCAGCCCCTGACTCAAGTTCTCCAGATTCACTTTTCCTTATGTACGCATGTCTGAAGTTTCACTCAAGTTCCCAGGCTGGCTGCTGGTGAGATGGCTCAGCAGTCTAAAACACTTGCCTAGCCAAGCTTAGGCCACCACAGGGACCAAGGCTTGACCCCCAGCAGCACATGCAGTGCCAGCCCCACCCCCAGGGCAGGCTGAGATGGCAATAATAATAATAATAATAGTAATAATAACAATAGTAATAATAATAATAATAAATTCCCAGGCTGGGTGCTCAGATGCCTTCTGGTCTCCAGGGTTTGCTCGAGCGGGACCTCTCTCGTGGAATGCCTTGGCTTCTTATCGCATCTTCTGACAGCCTGCCTGCCTCTCAGCTTCGTATCCAGTGCCTCATCTCCCCTGAGACCTTGGGATTCCAGGCAAGATGTGCTTTTCTGCCCTGGTGCAGTTCTCAGCCACGGTCCTGACTTGTGACCTCAGGCAGACGCACCATGAGTATGACCCTCAGCAGCCTTCCCTGGGCCCCTTTGCCAGGGAGGTTGTAGAGGAGTAATTTGCTTACGGCTGATATTTGATGAATTTATCCAGCAGACCAGATACCCATACAAGAGTTTGTTTGTCACTGTTTGAAATGCATATCCAGGTGGGTAATCACAAGGACAACTTGTGTGTTAAGAATAAGAAAATGTGCTATGTTCACATCTGGGATAGCAAATCAGAATATGCATCCAAACCCAGTTTTTCAGAGACTTGAACTATTGCTGGATAGATTTTAATTAACCTATGGAAAATACTCCAGGGCCTTAACAAGCCTGGGAGAGGAGGAGGGGGAGGAGGAGGTAAGCGGAAGCCAGCCAGAGAGGCTGCTGCTGTCAAGAAACGCTTTCTTCCTGTAACCCTATCCCCAGGGCCGGGGCCAGCACCTTCACTTAATCCCCCTCTCTGTGGTCACTCAGGATACGATTACTGGCATCAGATGCAAACACATGTTTCTGTTCCATTAATCTGAGCGAGACTGAGAAACTGCACACAGAGCCACGAGGGCACTACCGTGTTGGTCTCGTCACTGCACAGGGGAGCAGGAGAGAGGGGGAGAGGAAGGAGCGGGCAGATGGGCTGCGAGGAGGCCTGGCGGAAGCAGGAGATGACAAAACCACACAGAGCAAATTCTTCCTTGCAGCTGTTACGAGATGAGACATGGAGGGTGGACGCTTACGCAGGCGCGCGCGCGCGCGCGCACACACACACACACACACACACACACACACACACGCACCGCCCACAAAGCGACCGATAGACTCTGGGTTTCTCCTCCACAGGGTCTGGCAACTGCTCCGACCCTCCTTGGTGAGCACTGTCACCCTGGGTATACAGTAACTTGCGTCGCAAGAATCTGTCTTGCACAAGGGAACCACTTAACTGGGAAGCTGCAACCCAGCAATTAAGACGTAAACGGCCGCAGCACAATGTCAGATGGCAGTGGTGACATCTGAGAGCCATAATTTGCTCCTCTGCATATTTTTATTCCAGGTACCAGAGCCTGCACAAACTCCTGGTGACTTGTCTCTCCAAAGCAGGGACTCCGCTCCTTGGCTTGGCCAGGGGCCAGGCGGTCTTGGCTTTGCCAACAGGTTTCTGCTGTCAGAAACTTGGGAAGTCTTTTCTCTATCACCTCAAGGTGCACCCCCAGCACCTCGCTCCTGGAGCACAACTTGCTGCAGTGGTTCATGCTCCCCCCCAACCCCCAGGTCATCAGCGGACCTAGCTGAATATCTTAAGGGATGCCTGGGAGGGGCCAAAATAACTGAAGTCAAAGCAGAGCCCAGGAGCTACTGGAAAGGAAGCAGAGGAGTGCCAGCATGGGTTCTTTCGCAGTGACGCTCCCTTCCAATCTGTGGTGGCTCCATCCTTCCTCTTTCTCCCCGTTTTCCTCCTCCTACTCACTACCACCTTCCCGGAAGTCCAGACATGCAGGCAGACAATTTCGGCAAGTACAGGCCTTCCAATTAAAGGTTGCAGTCTGGACTCTGGCTGCCTACCTGGCAGTCAGCTGGGATCAGCACACAAGTTAATGTTTAACACATCGGGAAAGCAGGGAGTGAGACTCCACCAAGCAAGGAGGGTTTGCTTGACCTCAGGATCTGGGAAATGCCAAGTGCAGGCACAGCGGCCTCTTTCGCTGCTTCCGTCCTCTCTGCTGGGCCTCTGCGCTGCAGCCCGGTGACCCGCTGTCCTCCACTGTCTTCCTGCCGCCTCTGCGAGAGTGGGCGGAGAGGCTGGCGTGACTATGAGCAGCAGGAGTTGGAACTCCTGGCTGCAGTCCCTGAAGCTGTAGGCTGCAAAAGAGGTTAAGCTGCCTCCAGAACATCCTGGGGTGGAGGTGCTGGGACCCTACGGCACAGAGAGTTTGCCAGGGAACTTTGGGAGCTAAGTGGGCCCTCACTCTGTGGCTAGCAGCCTATGGGTGCAGTTGTAGATGCTCCTGGGTCATCAGGCTCACCTGAGGGAACAGCTGTGCAGGAACTCAGCTCCCAGCAGGCACTGGGTCAGGGAGACAACAGGATGCAGCCCATGGATGCTTGTCCCACTCCTCAAAGCCCTTGGCAGGCACAGTCTCGGACCCTGAGGTCTCTGGATGCTCAAGTTCCCCCGCCTCCAAAATAGCCCAGACCTCTCCGTGAACTGTAGACGGCAGATTACTTGGGAGTGGACATGAGGGAATGGGAGGTGCGGCCAGCGGTAGAGAGGCAAATTTGCGTTCACTTTTGAGTGTCAACAGTTTAGGCTTTTTCAGACCTGCGTTTTATCAGGACGTGATCTGTACACATCCACGAAGCCACCCTCTTCATAGCCAGTTCTCCCTGTAATGATCAGCGCAAGCAAGACGAAACATTGTCACTGTCCCTCAAAGTTCCCTCCTGCTCCTTTAAGATCAATCTTGACCCTGGGTCCTAGCTCCAGACAGCCCCTGATCGGGTTTCTATCACTAGTTTCGCCTTTTCCAGAGTGTTATATAAATAGAGTTCCCGAGTATGTAGCCTTCTGAAGCTGGCTTTCTTCACTTGACTTGATTCACCCTTCACCTGATATCATTCATTTGTATGTATTGTTGCATGTATTTGTAATGCGTTCCTTTCTATCACGGAGAAGTATTTCAATTTACTTCATTCCTTCATTGATTCAAAGACATTTTGGTCATTTCTGCTTTTAGTGATTATAAATAAATTGCCATAAATATTCAAAAGCAGTTTTTTGGGAGTGACTTACAATGTGAGTTTGATTGGTGTCTAGTGTATGTTGAACTTTCCAAATAGCAATGTGCAACAACTCCTCATTTTAGTCAGTGGTCGGCAAGGGAATGGATTTAATTCAGGATACAAATCTATAGCATTATCTCATAACATGAAGTCCACTCAAAACATCAAATGCAAAAAGAGTGCAAGAGGTCTGTCTGCACAATAGCAAGCCAAAGAATCCAGCAGAGGCCTGGGAATGGCGATGTCCCACGCAAGTCCACATCAGGGATCTGCACCAGAAAGGCAAGGGTCAGTGGCGGAAGCTAGGAAGTCTGCGCCTGTGGAGTGAAGGATCTGTTCCAGCAGGCCGAGGGATCTGCCAGGAAGCCACATGCAAGCTGAGCACCGGAGCTGCTCCCAGTCCTCCAAAGAGAACAGCAGTGAGGGCCTGAGATCCTCCTCCTCCTCTTCCTCCTCCTCCCTATCCTTCTCCTCCTCCTCCTGCTGCTGCTGCTCCTCCTCCTCCTCCTCTTCCTTCTCCTCCTCTGAGAACAAGAAAACCAACCAGGCAAGCTTATCCAAGAGGATGGACAGCGCACGATCTTCCTCTCCAGTTCTCCTTTTATGTCCCAGCCAGCAACTTTCAGTTTGGTCTTCCATGGGCAGAACCACGCTGACTCAGTTTATCTGGGTATTCCCATTGAAGGTGGCCATTAGTTAATCCTCCTGATGTCCCACATCACTCATCCTCATTTACTTGATACCATCAGGTTTGCTTTTCTTGAAGCCATATCAGTAGGGCTTCAGCTGTATTTTATGGTAGCTTTAATTTGTATTTTACGATAACTAGTGATAGAAACTTATCTGCATGTGAATGTACCACACATATAGTTTCTTTGGTACCTCTGTGACAGTGGCTTGCCCTTTCCCAGGGAGCTATTTGTTTTCTTGTTACTACTGAATTCTATATATTCTGATAGAGACAGGAGTAAATCTCGCTGGTTCTCTGTCTCTTCCAGTTAGGTTAGTAGCCAATTCTTCCAGCATCACTCATTGACAAGCTATACTCTGTCCACAATCATTTGATGGTCTGTGTGATTATATTCTTGGGCTCTGCTCTGTTCAGCTGATCTAGATATTGATTCTTTCATATATATCCAGTATTTACTCCTTCATTTATATTCAATAGGAAACTATTTTATTTACTGTGAGTTCTTAGGAAACCCTGGAATAAGGTAGCATGGGTCCTCCAAACTTATTTTTAGTTGGGTTGGCTATGCCAGTTTCCAGATGGATTTTAAAATCACCTTGTGTGTCCTACAAGAAGCCCTGCTGGGGATTTATGGCTACTTTGAACTTACAGATAAATTTAGGGAGAACAGATACCACAAAGATATTGAAACGACACAATCTATAAAAATGGACTGCGCCTCTCCACTCATTTAAGTCTTGGGTTTCTTGCATTAGAGTTTTATAGTGCTCACAATACAGATCTTTTATACTTTAAAAACATTTTAAAAAGTATTTCTGTTTTTAGATGCTAATGTAAATGGAAGTTTATTTGAGATAGTATTTACTGAGTTTATAAATATTTGTTGCTAGTGTATAGAAATAGAATTGCTTTGATATATTGATTTGATATCTTGTATCTTTGCTAACTTGACTTATGAATTCTGAAATTTCAAAAAATAAGTTCTTTGGGACTTTCTGTACAGATTATTATGGTGTATGAAAATGGAGACAGTTTAAGTTTTGCTTTTTTTTTTTCTTTGTGGAACTGGGGATCAAACTCAGGACCTTGTACTTGCCAGGCAGGCACTTGTGCCCCTGAGCTATCTCCCTGGCCTCTAAATTTTGACTTTTTTAACCTATATATCTTTTGCCTTTTTTTCTGATATTTTCTTAAATTTCTTTTCTTGTCCTTTTTTCTTTATTTCTTGTTTAGAGCTTTCATAACTACTCAAAATATAAGTTGTAAAATGGACATCTTTACCTTGTTCCTAATTAGCAGAAGGTGTCCAATCATCTGACATTAAGCTTTATGTTAACTATGGATTTCTTTATCAAATTAATAGTTATAATTTTCTGGGAAGTTTTTCCTTGAGTACCTAGAGTGGTGAGGTCACTGGAAAGGAGTCCAAGGTGGATGCTTCGTCCTTTATGTCTGCGAGTCCTGTGCTATCACCCTAGACCAACCCACTTTTCGAAGTTGATCCTATTTAAGCTAAATTCTTTGCACCAGAGGGTGGGGCACATGGCATCTCTTCCTTGTACACTCTGCACAGGGGCTCACGCTCATCTTTTCTGAGAAGATCGTGGCTTTCCTAAGGTTTCAGACTATTTGGCTACCTGCAAACCTCAGCTGTCTCATGGCTTTAGAAAACTTTTAATTCTGTAATTTAGCTGTATTTTCCTTCTTACTGTTCTTTCCAATTATCTGCATACTAAATACCAGCTTTTCTGGACTTCAATTTTTTTATATAATCTATACCTTGGTGGCACATGTTTCTTTAGTACACATTTGCTAGTGGGGGAGGAGGCCGTGTTCATTCTCATGCAACTTCCTGCAGCAGGATACTCTTTGAAGTAGTCAGAAGCACATTTTTAAAAATAAAACAAAATGAAGGCATAAAAAACATATGCCAAACTTCAGAGTGCACAACCCCGGAGAATCTCTACTCTGGCCTTTCTTTAGTGCGATTAGCATGGTGGCTTCTAGTGCCACATGTTGCCACTGTCTTAGGCTATTTGGGGAAACAGAGAGTACAGTTAAAGAAGCTGCAGAGATGTGCCTAGCACTACAGCAATGAGAAAATGAAGAAGGATGAGCCTTGTGTCCCATTTTTAATATTGATGGAAATATTTGCAATAAACAAATACTGTAAAAGACATATTTTTAAAAAGAAAGTACATATTTGTTCTAAGTTTCTAGGTCTATATATTCACCTGCTTTAGTATTTTTATTCAGTTGCTAGTGATTTTTACTAATATTCTGGTTTCAGGATTCCATAGGCTTGGAACTATTTGCCCTAGTTGTTTTTTCCCCATAATTTCTGCTACTTGTTGCATGGTTATTAAGAAGAAAGGTATAGCAAAAAAGAGAAAAAAAAAGAATTCAAGTAGTATGTATTTTTTTTCTGATCATGAAAGGAATATATGCTCATTATTGAAAAACTGAAAACTATAGAATAAAAACGATTCAATAACTGATAATTATTCTATTGAGAGATAGCATTTACTGTTGTGCCAATTTTTTTCCAGTTCACATATACTTATTTTAAACATAATAGGAATCATGCTACATTTTTCAAAACTAAGAGTACAAAAATACTTATTAAAAAATAAGCTCTGTCCCCCCACCAAAAGTACAAAATACATTTAGGGAAACTCTACATACGTATACTAACCAAACCCAGCACTCCCACCCTGAAAATATAATTTCTTATGGCAGAGGATGGGCATGTTGAGAGTTCAATCCAATTTAAATTAAAATAGGTAGAATCTCATTAATAGTGACTTTTACACACCACAATCTGTATTAGTCAAGATTGTCCAGAGAAGCAGAACCAGTTGATGTGTACAGATTTGGTAAGAGACCCACCATGGTAGTCAGCACACAAGACTAGAAAGTCCCACAGTGTACCATCTCCAAGTTGGCAAACCCAGAGAGCAGGAGCCATGATTCGCTTTGAGCCTGAAGACCTCAAGCAGGCTTGGAGTAGGGAGAGAGCTGCCAGCGCAGGTCCCAGAATCCGAAGGCCCAAGAACCAGGACCTGCAGTGGCAGAGGCTAATAGAAGATGGATATCTCAGCCCAAGAAATGAGTTCACCAAACCTGATGACCTAGAGACTTTGAACCTTTCAACTTTAAAATGCATTCTTTTCTTAAAGGCATACAGATTTATGACTCATGCAGAATCAATTAAAATTTTCCTGGCATGAATACTAAGGAAAGTAATCTTTGCTGAAGTCTCATAGTACCACTCTAGCATTCATTGTGTACTTGTGTGCTGGCAGTGACCAGACTTCAAATCTGCTGGCAGAATGATCTTCTGTGGTGCTCTTTACCTTCCAGTCTTCACCTTGGGGAATATAAAAAGGACTCAGAAGAAACAGGCTAAGCAAAGCATCTGGAATCATTCAATAGGAATGTGATGTGTGTCATCCATTGATATAATGTTGTACACATTGCAAGTAGGCTTTGGAATTCCTTCAGGAAAAGACTTTCTTTCCTTCCTTCCCTCTCCCTATTAAAGAGAGAAGGTAGAGAATATGCACAAAACAGTAGCACATACTCGGGGAATTGGCCAACAGATGAAAGCTAATGAAACTCTAATGAGAACTTCATTCCTTGATTAAAAATAAGCTTTAGTGGAGATGGTCTCACGGTGGATATGCAGAAATACACAGACACATGCATATGCATAAAATGGTTAGTACCAGCAAAGGTAAGGTTGTCACTGAGCTCAAAAACAAGCCACTAACCCAGAGGCCCAGGCGTGAATGCTATGGAGGATAAGTATAGCATATAGCCACTCGACTTGGAGAGTCTATTTTTGGTTGCATTTCTAATTTACTTTGATTTACTAGAAGTGATTTGCAATAGTGACTGGCAATCTGCCCTTGGAAAGGGTGTTTCTAAATTTAAAATTCAATTTTAATTCATTTCAACAAGTGCTTATTTAGCCCTTTCTAAGTGCCAGGCATTATGCTAGGGCCAGGGGACAGAGGTTGTACAAGGAACACACGGCCCTGATCACCACCTAGCAAAATATCCTAATTAAGATGATCTACCGGTTTTCTACACCGTAATCTCCCTCAGAACACTCCCTAGGATTCCAGTTCATGCCCCCCTGCTTGGCTAGTCAGCTGGGGTGCTTCATGGGTCCAGGAAAATTTGCAGAAAAGCAGATGAGCTGAGCCAGCCATGATTGGCCACAGCTCCTGGTACAGTGGCAAAAGCACAGAGGCCCTCACTAACTAAGCGCCACGGCTGATTTTCAGTGCTGTCACAAATGAGCAGGCCCCATAGTTTTTAACAAAGCTGCCTGCTGAAGGCTACCTCTGTAGTACATCCCTTTCCTGCTGCAGTCAGCTAACGTCTGTTTCTGTTGCTTGCAGGTCAGAACCCTGCCCGATACACGCGGTCAGCCTTCTGCCTGCTAGAAGATTCTGCTCCCTCTCAAGTCACGTATGGCAATACCTGGAGAGAAACTGCTTTATGCTCTATTTAGCAAGGACATATTTTGTCAGATTAAGTAAGTCCCTGTTCTCAGCTGCAGTACTGGCTCACACAGACTATACCACTGTCAGCTGCAGGAGGCCCCTCTATACGTCTGTTACAAAGAGCTAACATTTAGGGATTTCTTTATCAAATTAGAACATATTTAATGGCATTGCTGTCAATCACTGGCACTTATATAAGCTTTTTTGAGTGGGACGAGAAGCGTAGGACGAAGGTGCTGGAATATTTGTTTATGAACTGTAGTTTATGCCATTTGGACTGCAGCATGAGCTGTGCTATTGGTGGAACCGAGTTGGGCCTGGAGTCCCCCAAGTGTGGAGAGCAGCCACGGGTACTCGCCGATCAACCACTGCGGTGGGAAGGCTGCTTTTGTGAGAGGGCTGGCTACGTGGGACACACATGTCCCTTGTAGGTGTCTACCAGCAGCTCTGGTGGCCATGGTATCCACCACCAGCCTTTCGTATTCAGTTACAGAACACATACCACAGGAGCTCAATTTAACTCAAGGACAAGGAAATGTTTTAAATTCTAGAGCTGCTCCAAGCCATATGAGACCAGCCACATTGTGTAACCTTTCTTTACTCTTTCCACATGTGCTCTGCACCCAGCTGTTGCAAGGTACAATATTATACTTTGCCCAGACTCTGGCACCTGTTGTAGGCAATTTGAAATAAAAACAAGGTGGGGAGGAACATGATAAGATACCCGAACACATTTCATTCACTGTGAATACCCCTGCGGACGATTCCATTTCAGGGCACCCTGCAGCCATTCTTCTTTGTCATTATTTGCCAGGAGCGGGTGGGAGAGGGGGGATAACGCCTCTGTTTTTATAGCAAACAAATCAGTGCTCTGCTGGCCCAAGGGCTGTACCTGCTTTTCATACCCTCTCCTTTCTTTTGTTTATGCCAGGGTTTCCTCCACCCTTTCAATTTATTGCAGCTGGCTTTCCACCGGGAGCTTTCGTTTCCTTCTTTCTCTGTTCTGCTCTCCCTCCTAGTGCTTTCTGTGAGCAGGGACTGAGGTCCCGGAAGGCCTGGGAAGGGGAACAAACTAATGCCCTGGGGCCCTCAAGGTGAGAGTGTCTGGTGCCATGGGCTGACGGGGCACCTGGCACGGGTGTTGATCCACCTTGTAACCCCTGACATGCCCTGCTCTGGGGTCCCTGTGGCCCTCACTTCTCCCAATGGTTTCCTTGACCAGGAGTTTGCTTACGGTGGCTCTGAGAAGGGGCTGAAGCTCAGCGGTCTCTTAAGATAGGAAAAGAAAAAGGAATTGCAATGGCTGACTTGCCTGCCCACCCTCCAGAGGCATTTCCTAAGGTCCTGCCTGCCATTTGAAGTTATCGTTCCTGCTCTGAAAACAGAACCATTCCATCTAAACTCTTCATCAGCCAACACTGCTTGTGACAATCTGGTATGAGGCAGGGGCTGTAAGGGCTTGGCCAGGAAGACTACGAAGTCCCAGCACTGCACAGGGAATGGGGGGTGGTCTGCTGGGAGGAAAGAGAACTAAACTTAGGGCTTGACCTAGGTGGGTTCAAATTCCAGAGGTAGTGTAAACAAGGTCTTGGAGAAGTCTCTGTTCTGTGAGCTTCAGTTTTCCCACCTGGTTTATTACAACTTTCTGCAGGAGCGTGGTGTGGGTTCAAATGGATAATGGGAATAAAGTGCGGCGCCTACTTGTTCACAGCCCATGGTGCAACACAGAAAATGTTCTCCATATGTGTAGTATCAGGGGAGATGCAGTCAGATAGCTACAGCCAAATTTAATTTAAGAAGTCTCTAGCCAGGCATGGTGGCTGTATTAGTTACTTTTTAATCGTTGCTGAGACAAACACCCGACACTCAAAATGAGGGAAGGAAAGGTTTATTTAGCTCACAGTTACTGGAGGTTTCAGTCCATGTTTGGCTGGCCTAAGGCTGAGAGGAACAGAGCAGAGAGCATCCAGTTCATGGCGGCGGAACAGCAACAAAATGGCAGCAGAGGCAGCCAGCCAAACACAGCAGCAGAGCAACAGCACCAGCTCGAGTCTGCCTCTCTGCCTCTCTTTATATTACATTCAGGCTCTCCGCTTTAGCCTCCGCCTTAGGCTACACCCATAATCCCAGAAGTACTTCAACCCATAATCCCATCAGTACTAAAACCCATAATCCCAGGGATCACAGATCAAATCTCAACTCTAGAAGTCCCCGCCCAATGACTACATGAGGCTTTGGGGGGACAACTAGACATAAACCATAACAGTGGCGCACGCCTGTAATCCCAGCAGTTGGGAGGCTGAGGCAGGAGGACAGCTGTGAGTTCGAGACCAGCCTGGGCTACAAAAGTGAGCTGAAGGCCAGCCTGAACTGCATAGCAAGACCCTGTCTCAAAAAGCCAAAAAAAAGTCTTGACCTTTCACTTCCTGCCTACTTTACTCCTCCTTCTATGGTTTTATTTCTGCAAAACTGGATGATTCTACCTATAATTTCTATTCTCTTTTAGGCACAAATATCTGCCTACTGTGAAGATACTAATTGCTAAGCCTTACTCCTACCCCCTAGGGATATAGTCTGTCCCTATGTAGGGGGAATAGAATGTAAAATCCCTACTGGATAATGATAGTGCCAGACCCCCCACATACTATGTTTCTTTCATACATATTGTACATTCTCATAATAAAGTTTAATTTCTAAATTAGGCATAGTAAGAGATTGATAATAAAACCATAATCAGACAGAATATACTTAACAGTATACTTCAATGAAATTGCCACTATTTTTGCATGTTGGGACCATTATTAAGTGTAATTGGGGTTACATAAACACAAGCACTGCTGAGCTGTGACAGTTATTTTGATAATTGAGATAGCTACTAAGTGACTAACAGGTGAGCAGCACATAGAGCGTGGATACCCTGGATAAAGGGAAGATTCATCACTTCCCTTTTTCTTGGTCAGAAAACATCATCACGCTACTGAGAAGAATATACAACTAAAAACTTACAAATTAGGGCCGGCAGTATAGCTCAGCGGATTAAGCACTTGCTTAGGGAAGCACAAGGGGCCAGGGTTCGGTTCCTGGCCCCGCCAGAGCCCTGCCAGCCACGCCGGTCCTGTTCTAGAGCGCGCTGAGCTGACAACGGAGTCTGGGCATGGTGGTGCATGCCTGTAATCCCAGCACTTGGGAGGTACAAACAGGAGGATCACTATGAGTCAGTAGTGAGACCCTGAAGAAGAAGAAGACAAAAAAAAGACTTAAAAACATACTAATTAATTATTTTTCTGTAAATTTCTGTTTAATATGATCAGGCCTGGTTGATCTATGCTAAGTGAAAGCACAGCACAGGGAGGTACTTCAGTACCATCGGGGGGCATCATTCCTCCTGGAGATCTGCAGCACAAATGCCACAGGGACGTCTTTGAATGGCAAAGGCAGACAGGCAAAGACTCCAAGGAGAAAAGCGGGGCCTTCTGGACACCCTATTCACCGGGCTCACGCAGGCAGCAACAGCCCCTTCTGTGTGCAGGCTGTCCTCCTCTGACCGCGCTCCTGTGGGTCCCTTCAGCTACGTCTCCTCCCCACCACCTGAGCTCCTGTGCGTCTTCTCCACATGCGCAGCTGCCTGCGGCTCTCCTCAGTGGAACTTCAAGCTCATAAGCAAGAGACAGGGCAGACCCTGCCGCACTGGCCCTGCCTCCCAGCCTGGCTCCTGCTCGAAGGCTGAATCTCCAACCACCCAAGAGCTCTGAACGGGGCCAGCAGCACAGGCCCGATGCTCACACCTTCACCTACCTGGGCTTCTCCACACTTCATTATATCCAAGTGCCTGGTAAAAAGAAAGAACCTTTTGACAGGACTAGTGGAGTTAGCCTGGAAGAGAAATCTGCAAAAGTGGCTGTAAAATTACAAACAAGAATTACCCAGAGAACAGCGATTAGTATTCCCAGTTCATTTGAAAAAGTTTCAGCGGAGAAAAAAAAAATCAATCTTTTTTTTTCCTGTTCCTCTTTTCTATATAGCCTTATTTACATAGAATTGAAGGACAATAAATTGCACATAGTTCAAGTATAAATTTGGTGAGATTTGAAGAATGTGTTCACTTGTAAAATTTTTACTGCAGTCAGAATTATGAATGCAGCCTCCCCAAGCCTTTAAGAGTTTCCTCATATTCCTTTGGAATCTTTTCTTCTCACCTAGCAGCCTAAGCGACCACTGAGATTTCATTTTGTCATTAAGTTTGCATTTTACAAAATTTTATAAAAATGGAATCAAGTACCATTAACTGTCATTTGAGGGATTGGCTTCTACTCAGCAAAATTATTTTGAAATTGACCAATGCATTTTCATGTATTGGCTATTTTGTTGTTGTTGAGTAAATAGCCACAGATGGACCACTTTTTACTGTTTAAATTCCAAAATGTACCTATTTGTTTCTGGTGAAAGAGATAATGGACATCCTGCCATTAAGAGTTCTTCATTCCTTTCCTTGTGCTTGATTCTAGTGATGTACAAGTGGGCTCCCTGTGTCCACCCAGGATTTGCTAGCAATTGAGCCACAAGCCAGATTTCTGGGGAGTGGGGTAATGAATGAGGTGGGACCACGTGAAGACGTTCTCATGGCAAGAGGAACGCAGCAGGCGTCAGTCTAGAGAGCTTGGGTAGAGGAGATCACACGGGAATGGCACTAATCAAACATTTCCTGAAAAAATTAGGTAAATCTATCAGAGCCTTTTGTGGATGGCTTCTTAAAAAATACAGTATTTCTTAAACTCTCAATATTCGTAAAATTCAAGGACTTTCATTTGACCTCTCTCTCACCAAGCACTCAATTTCCATTTGTATTTCTGCAAAACAATCAATGAAATTCATTTTACTTAGAGCACAACAGAATGAATAAGAGGTAAGAACATTTTTTAAAAATTCAAGCATCTTCTGGTCTAGTCCAACCTTTTTAATAATGTATGCATTTTTCATTGTTTTCTCCATCACTTGATGGCACTGAAAAGCACCTGATAAATTAGGAAAGCAAACTTCTGGTACATCTGACAGGAGGTTCCAGAGATGATTGACAGGTGAGATCTCCAACCGTGGAGGAACATGCCCTGAATGTGGGTCGTACCTTCCAAAAGGGTGAGGGCCCAGAGAGAATAAAAGAGGAGGAAGGAGGAAGCCCGGCAGCACAGCCTTTCCCTCTGCCTCCTCGCTGCCATGAGCTTGCCTTCCATCATTGTGCTCTGCCGGGCCTCAGGGTCCTAGCAAGGGCATCACCTTACCATGCACCGAACTCTCCAAAACTGTGAATCAGAATGAATCTTTCCTTCTCTACGTTGATTCTCTCAGATATTTTCTCACAGCAAGAGAAAGCTAACACAACCATTAACATTTTATCTAAATCAAGATCAGCCCCACACAATCCTTCTAGCTTCATCTTGTGCGATGTTTCCACTGTAGCACACACGGATTTACTATATCCCTCCTTCCTACAGATAAAAACTCACATCAAATCCAAGAGCTTGCTTTGTTTTGTCTTTTTGAAACAGGGTCTCATTATGCAGTTCAGGCTGACGTTGAGCTCACTTTTGTAGCCCAGGTTGGTCTCGAACTTGCACTGATCCGCCTGACTCAGCTTCCTGAGTGCTGGGATTACAGGTATGCGCCACCACACCCGGCCCAAGAGCGTGTTTTTTTATGATGATTCTTCTATGATAAAAGATGAATGGCCAAGTTGAACGTGTGCAAGGGAAGGTGATTAAGAAAGTATGAGAACTGCGTCCGGTGGTGCGAACCTGAAATCCCAGCACTGGAGAGGCGAGGCAGGAGGACTGTCATGGGCTTGAGGCCAGCCTAGGCTACCTTAGTGAGTTCAAGGCCAGCCTGCACTCTATCACGAGAGCTCGTCTCAAAAAACAAACAAGCAAAGAAATAAAGAACTAAGGAACTATGGGAGAGAAAGTGAGAAAGTTAAAAGTAGGAGGAAAAGCCAAGGAGAATAGGAAGGTTCAAAAAAGATAGCCTGGAAACGTGAAGGGTCTTTCAGTCTGCAGAGCTGTCTTCCTATGTCACAAAATTAATCACACGACAAGTGACCTGGAGTGGGCGAATCATCCACGCTAGACACCTGGGAGTGACCTCAGGTCTTTCTTTCTCTTGATTTAATTAGAAACCAAGTCCTGCTGATTGTGTTTTCTTAGCCTCTCTCCTGCCCTGTCCTTTCTTCTATCCCCACTGCTTCGCCTTAATACCCATCGCCTGTCAATCAACCGCTTTCCACCAGAGTGACTGCAAAGGTTCTCATCCGATCGCTCCCTACAGAACAAAGTTCAAGGCCTAACTTCAGAGTCCCCATGCAAGTTGAGTCCTGCTTCCATCTGCGTCCTCATCTCCATGAGTTCCTCAGACGTAGCACATCTGCCACGGTTTCCCAGGAGAGCAAAACCACCCACAGTGCTCACTGAAAAAAAATGAATCCTTGAGTCCTGTCTCGGGAGATTGTGAGTCAGTCAATAACTTTAGAGTGATTTTTTTTTCTAATTTAACATTTTATTTATTTATTTATTTATTTATTTATTTATTTGGTACAGGGTATGACTACACAGCTTGGGCTTGTAGTGATCCTCCTGCTTCAGCTTCTCAAATGCAGGGATTACAGGCTTGTGCCACCATGCCCAGTTTTGGTGGCCAGGCTGACACACAGGGTTTCAGGGCCAGCACAGCCTGTGGTACCTGGAATTGAATACCTAGTCCTTCTGCTTACTAGGCAGGCACTTAGACCACCAAGCTACCTCCCTAGCCCTAGAGTGAGTTTCTTTTTGAACATGCTACCCAAGTGTCTGATGGACAACTAGGTTTTGGAGTCCAAGACCACTTTGCAGTTTGAGAATTAAATAGAATGATCTGCATAAAACACCCTGTAAATGGTCAACCAAATGCAGATGTCACCCTGGACTAACAGGACAGGATTTCACTGGTGAGCACACGGGTAGGAATTCTCCCCTCTCAGAAAAGCTAACCAGCAGTAAAAAACAACTTCACAGCCCAGCCCAGGAAAAGGTCATAAAATTCCAAGAAACTTCTCCAACTCTTTTTGGCAGTACTGGGGACTGAACCCAAGGAGTACTGAACTGCTCTCCCAGGACTCACTTTATTCTATTTTTAAAATTTTAAGTCAACATCTCAGTAAGTTGCTTAAGCTGGATTCAAACTAGCAATCCTCCTGCCTCACTCCTCTGGGTAGCTGGGATTATAGGCATGTACCATCATTCCCAGCCACAGGTACATTTTTAAAGAAATGCAGTGTATCCATAAAAGGATAGCAAGAGTCCAGTACTAGCAAGCATGATGAGCTGAGTGTCACAGCCTTTGCCCTTATACTGCTACGGAGCCCAGATTTCATGCTGTGTCCAGGTCTCCTCTTTGTGATTCAGTTAAGCCCAGTCACATGGTTGCCACACTGCTACAGACAAACATAGGACGTGACCATAAAATGCCCGGGGAGGCTTGCACAGAGCCACTGAGAAAAATCCTTTTACTCCTAAATAGAGACCCCGCACTCTTCTCCTAGTGGTCATTCCCATGTGTGCATGGGATGCTGGGAACCATGGTCGCATCTTGCCATCTGTCCAGGAATTAGCCACAAAATAGCACCCAAAGAAGGCAGAGCAGAAACGGGAGGCACCAGGTCTTCTCTGGGGTTGCTGAGCCAGGAAATTAACTGGCCCTGGAATTAATTTCTATGCAACATGATAAATCCTCTTCTCACCTAAGCCGTTTTGAGTTGAGTTTCTAGATTTTGCAGCAGCAAGCATTCTGATGCACTCGTGTATAAGAAAGATTAAAATTGACAAATTATTCTTAAACATTTATTTTATGGGCTTTATTTCATGACTTTTATTTATGAGAAGTCAAACCAGGTGATAATGGAGAACTGCTGAGATATACAATTTTAAATGGAGCCTTAGGGCCATAAACGGAAGCCGTATCAATCTAAGCATCCAATTTAGTGTAGCATTTGGTTTTGATTGTATAGTAGTGAGGTAACTCTTTTCCCACAGATGAGCAGCTGCAAGTGATAGCAGTTTAAATTTTTTTCTTTGCAAACTCAAGATATTCTGTACTTAATAAGGATAACAAAAACTTTATTCCAATATCTGCACACACACAAATAAATTAAGCTTGGCAGGCATGAGCTAATATGCTGATTGTTAGAATTTACATTTAATAATATATAGTATTTCAAGTCACAAAATTGCAAAATAGCCAAAAGTTCTCCAGAGCATCTTAGTTTTCTCTCAACCCACTTTCAAAATTTCTTCTCTAAGTGCATTTGACTTATGTCTAATTTTAAATCTAGATTTTAAATGTGACAAGACTCTTGCTGTAACTCTAGCTTCCAAGATCTTCTGTCACCACAATAAAATCTCTGAGATAATGAACTGATAAGTGAAAATGTGTCTTGAGGCCCACAGTTTTAACAGTTTTAGTCCCTGACTACCTGAGGCCGCCACTCTGGAGCTGTGATGAAGCACCACACCGTGGTGTGAGTGTGTGAAGGAGCCAAGCTGCCTAGCCCTGGATCAGGAAGCAAAGAGAACGGGGAAGGGACCTGGGGTCCCACAGTCCTCTGCCAGGGCAAGCCCCCAGTGACCTGAAGACTTGTCCTCAGGCCCCATGTGAAGGTTCCCACCTCCCAATAACACCAGCCTGGGGACAAAGTCTTTCACATATGGGCCTTTGGGACACAGTCCAAATTCAAACTACGACAGTTATTTTGGACCACTGTTGACTGAGCAGCTGAAACTGTGGAATTAAAACTGTGTACAGGAGAGAGTATGATGGGAAAAACAGGGCTAATGGCAGTCCAGGGCACACAGGGCTCTCTTTTCTCCCACCTCTTCCTCCTTTGGAATTTAAAATACTCCTCACCCGCCACGCCTGCTCAAAACATAGAGCCACATGAAGTAGATTGACGAACCCCACTGAAGCCAGACAAGAGAAAGCAAGGGTCTCCGTCAATTCTAGCAGATGTGACAGATTATCTTCGACTGAGTGGTTTATAAACATACATTTATTTCTCACAGCTCTGGAAACTGGAAGACTGAGTTCTGTGACTGTTGACCGCCGGTCTTATCCCTGTGGTAGAGAACAGAAAAGGGAGCAAGCTCTGTCCTGACTCCTGTGGGGGTGCTACTCACACTGGTGAGGTGAGCGCCTCCCTTCTGTGACCTCCCCTCTTCCTAATTGCCTCCCAAGAGCCCTACTTCCTGGCAGCATGGCACCAGGTGGTAGAGTTTCACCATGTGAATTTGAGGCAATGTAACGTTCAGCCCGTGAGCACAGGTTGTGAATAGGTAATGCAGCAGCAGGGGCCAAGGGAATCAAGGACAGGATGGAAAAAAAGAAGGAAATGCAGGAGCTGGCCCAGCGGTCACCATCCTTGCCAGCTCTGCACCTGGCTTCTTTTACATTTCTAGAAGCCAGACTTGAAGCCAGTGTCTGGGGGCGCAGGGCGGGACAGGAAGCCACTCATCTCTGACATCCATTAAGATGGTTTTCAAATAGGTCCACGAATGCTTTGCTATTCCTCACTTTATAAGAGGTGGAATCTAATTCTCTCCTTTCTTGTGGGCTACATTTTGTGACTTCTAATCAATAGAGTGTGGTGACAATGGTGACAGGAGTGATGGTATAGGACATAGAAATTAGAACCTACAGAGCATGATGGCTTCCTCCTTGTTCCCTCTTTGGAATCATGTGCTCCCAGGGAAGCCAGCCAGCTGCCATGTCATGCGGACCCGCAGGCCAACTTGAGGACTGAGGCCTCTTGCCTCCAGCCAGCGGGTGACCCATCTTGGGAGCAGACTTTCCAGCCAGGCTAAGCCCTCAGATGCCTGCCATCCTGAGCGCTGTCTTGGCTGTAACCTCATGAGAAACTGCCACACAGCCTGCCTTCCTGGCCCACGGATACTGCGAGCTAACCAATGTACTCTGCTTTAAGTCACTAGCTACTATGGGTGAGGTGTGATCAAAGTATACAGTGAATTTTTAAATTAAAAATTTATCACAACGGAAGACACATTGCCATTAATCCTTCTCACAATATGGCTCCTCGCTCCCAGCGCACATATCCACTATTCTTGCCACTTTCTAAAGCAGCTGTGGAAGTCTTTTGTAAGTGTCTTTTCCAGGTATGATTTTAAAAAAAAAAAAGATGGTGAATGCTACTTTGGAGTGTCATCCAATAGAAAGCCACTCTTGTTTTAATTTGTTGTTGTTGTTGGTTTTATTTTATGGCCGGCTCAGCCTGCCCTGGGGCTGGGGCTGGTCCAGCATGTGGTGCTGCGGGTGGAGCCATGGTCCCTGCAGTGTCTAAGCTTGCCTAAGCAGGAGCTTTATAGACTGCTGAGCCATCTCGCTGGCCCAGAAAGTCACTCTTGTGAAAACATCGTAGTGTGTCTTCACCTGCTTTCTTTACTAGATTTGGCACTATGAAACTCTACCTGCTCCCTAACATTTAAAAAAAAAAAAAAAAAGCTATACAAAGTACTGTTTGAGGCAGCTACACTAGTGCATGTAAAGACTCCAATGAAAGATGTCCAGAACAGCCTCAGAAAGTGGCAAGAATGGTGGGATACGTGCGCTTAACAGGAGGAGTGTTTTGAGAAGGCTAAAAGCAGTGTGCAATTTACAGTAGTCTTTAAAAATAATAAATATTCACTGTTTTTGTCATACCATGTAGTGGTTTACAGATTACTAAGACCTCATAACTGTCATGTATCTACCCTTGGCAGCAGAAATGAGGGACTTGAGGACGCTTCTACGAGAGTCCACTTGTGAACTGGATGATGAGACCATTTTCTTCTGCAAACCTACTCCAACTTCCTTAAGAAGTGCTGAGACTTCTCAAAGGTCTTTTGCATAAAAAACGTGACATGACCATCAGAAGTCTAACATGGAGTTGCATGGGACCATCTGGGCCCCTTTCTTTGAGCCCCATTTTAATTAGTCTGAGAGTAGTATAGGGAAATTAAAAATTGGGGAAATTTAAAATCACTGTACTGTCAGAGGTTAAGGGCCTTCCATGTGGTTCCTGCTGTTTACCTATCAGGGGTGCTGCGCAAGCTAATGGCCTAGGATCAAGTTTGTTAACTTCTCTCTTGAAAAATGGCCAGAAGATGAAAGGAACTGGCCATTGATATTATTTCGAGCAGAATGTGTTCTTGAATAAAGAGCCAAAGGCATAGAGAAAACCACAAGAAGGGGGCAGATGGCAAGTCGCAGCAGTCCTGTAGCGCTGGGCATTTTTCAGAATGTCAGACACATCAATCAGCAGACATTCAGTGCATAACAGGAGGCACTTGGGTGACAGAGCCCTGCCGTGACAGGACAGGAGGAATCCTAGGTCTCCGTGGCAGTGGCAATGGGGTGTGGCACATTTTCCCAAGGGCGGCACCACTCTGAGACAGATGCTGGATCTGCAACTCCATCATCTCCCTGCGTGAGTCACAACCCAGAAGCCCCCGTCTGAAAACCAGTGAAAACCCGCTAGGGAAAGGCCTGCCCTCAGCGGCCAGTGCGCACCCTCAAAGATGGATTCGAATCACAGAGGTCACCAGAGAGCAGCAGAGGTCGCTCCTGTTAGGACTGAAGCTCCAGCTCTGGGGTCAGGTTTCTGGACTCAAATTCTTGTTCTATTTCCTAAGACTTATGTGACATGGCTGTGCCTCTGTTTCCTTGCTTGTGCAATGGGACAACCATTGGCTGTTTGAAGAGTCAAGGAGGTGGTTTTCGGTAGGACAAATATGGTACCATGCTGTCTGGATCATTTTTCTAGTCACTGAGATTCAATACCTGACTCCTTGATCGAGGGGCTTTGGCTCATGGCTTCAGAAGTCTCTGGCCATGGCAGAAACACCTCAGCAGGAGGGCCCGGGGAAGAGGAATGCTACTCAGGTCATCAAGACCAGGAAGCAGAAAGAAAAGGAAGGGTGGGGACGGCAATGCTCCCTTCCAGATCCATGCCTCCAGGGACTCACCCAGCCCCACTTCCTAGCTCACCAGGGACTACACCACTGGCCAGTGTAGGCCACCACGATCCTACCAGCCACAGGAGGCTTCGAGAGCTCATCCTAGACCCAAACAATAGCTCACGCGGGGCTGGCTGTGTCCTGTGAGAACCATCAGGCTCGAATGGAGAAGAGCTGACGGATAAGCTCGACGTGTAGTTGTCTCACTACAATATTGCATGGAAAATCTACTGTAGATGCTCCATAGATCCGGCTGGAGCTCTGCTCTTGCGGCAGAGTTGGGACAGCCAGCCTTGCAGAGTGCACTGGGCGGGCCATGCTTCCACCCAGCGTCGCCTTTGAGCTCCCCTGCTTGTCCCAGGCACACTTTCACAGTGCTCGTATAGGTCCCCAAGCTTGCTTTCTTTCTGATTCTTTGACAGAAAGCCTTTTTGGCCATTCATTCTCTGTCTAGTGAGCTGGGCCTTTGACCCTTCCTCTAGGAGACCCCTTTGTTCAGAGCTGGGAATGTGCTAGCTTTCCATACAGCCATCAAGAATGCAGTTCACCCTGAAGAAGATGCCCCAGTGAGGTCCCCAGCTTCCCTGCCAAGGTGCCCTGGGTTCCAGGAAGGCAGTCACACTCCAAGAACCCGCACTATTGGAGCAGACGAGCAATGCCAGCCGAGACCACAGCTGGGTTGTGCCAGTGCTGCTGCCCCTCTGAGCACCTCCTGCGAAGTGTGGTCCTTCCCTACAGCACTTGGGGAGGAAGGCCGAAGGGCTGCAGGGGCTGAGCTGCTGTGAGGTGCTGCAAGAGGGTGGAGTTGTCTTGGGAAAAGCCAAGTGATCTATGAAATTGGCCCACTGGGGCTGAGCACGAGACGTATGAGGAAAATGATTTATCTCCGCCAGCACCTTGGGCAGCTCACAGCCCAGCCTTGCAGCCTCTGGACTTGAGGCGAATTCCTTGGGGTCCCTCTGTACCTTTGCTCACCTTCCCTCAGCAGGGCTACAGGGCAGCCACAGCACTGAGGCAGGCTTTGGCCTTGCACCTGCCCTCTCTGCAGCTCCTGCATGCCCTCTTTCCACCCCATCCAGCAGACACGGTGATATCCTATCCTTCAAATAATCCCCCACAGGAAGGATTTCTTCATAGTGTTGCTCTAAGTAAAACACACCAAGGTATTTCTTTAGTTATGGAAGCTGAAGGTGTCTACTAGGGAAAACTGAGCCACGAGTCCTAGATGGGAAGATGAAAGGAGAAGGGCTTCATCACTAGCGAAAGGGCCAGAAAGTGCCCTGGGTTGATGTCTTTTCTGAGCCCTAAGTTCTTCATCTCACCACTCAGAGGTTAGATATTAAGCAATGAGAGCCACTCCATCCAGGCTGCAGTGTGCCTCCTACACAGCTGTCCAGGACAGCGCTACAGCACTCTTTCCATTGTACTTTCTCAGTGCTTGTTGGTCTTATTCCTATGCAGCAGACCCTCATTAAAAAGCCTACAACATCCTGTGCTTTTCTATGCAGAAGTGAAATCCCCATGGTTAAAGATTAAGCTCCCAAAACGTACAGTGTGGTGGAGAAGATGGACACTTGTAGAGAAATACATAGTGCTTAATGGAATTATACATAACACATGGCATAGGTAATGAAAGAGAATGTATGGTGGCTGAGGAGGACTAGAAGACTTCAGAGAAAAGGTGACATTTGGGGCTGAATCTCTATGAAAGAAGCATAGAATCTCTCAGATAGACAAGAACTTGCTAGGCAGAAGCCACAGCCCGGGCCTAAGTGTGGAGACATGAAGCGGTGTTTGTGCAGCTGTTTGACTTGACTTCTCCCCTGGGTCTCTCCTAGTCCTCTTTGCCCGCAGCCTCCCAGGAATCCTACCCTCTCCTGACAGTGGTGCTTTCTTTTATCTCAAAGGCCTGAAAAGCCAAGGAAGAAATCTCCCAAGCATGTGCACAGCCATGGAGTCCTGAAGGCAGAGCTCACTTGCTGCCAGGGGACACAGCCTGTGGCGATGAACAGTGAGCTCACATCTCTAACTACACGGAGCTCTTGTCTGCCCAATTGGCAGACGTTAGATGCATTTTAGTCCCAGGGTCCTGGAAGGAGATACACAGGTAGCCAGGCGCAGCTGCCCATAGGAGGCGTATGTATAGCCTACAGTGGTTTATTCCATGCTTTACTGCTGTCATTAAACATCAGCATTTGAATTCCCTGCTTTGGAGGCTGAAAATCCAGGCTAGGGTGGCCACACCTGCTCTGCTGGGCACTAGTGATTGGGGCGCTCATGGCGGGCAGCATCGCAGAGTGAGCCCATGTGAGAATGTGGTGACTTGAGTATACGACAGGGCAGTCACGTGGCGAGAGAGGCAAGAGCACATATCGAGGCTGCCAAAGAGCTTGTGCTGGTGGACTTCCGGAAGACCTACCCTACTAGGGACGTGGGGATTGGTCCCTTCCTGAAGTGGGGCTCCAAAGACCTAGTCACTTCCCCTGGGCCCCACTGCCTCTCCACAGCATTACACCAGAAATCAAACCTCCAGTGCATGCACCTCTGAGACAAAAACCACCTCCAAGCCAAAGCACCCCGTATGTGGCTCCAAGCAGCAGTCTGGCTGGACCCATCACGGTGGCTGGCTGTGCCGATCTCCAACGTGCGGGAAACACTGCCGTCTTCATCAGCTTTGAAACCTTAAGACTCCCTCGCCCAACTTGTGAGCATGATGCAGAGGCCCCGTTGCATTTGGGAGAGTCTGTGTGGGCTACGGGAGAGCACAGGAGGAGAGCGGTAGGAAGAACCAATCCGTAGCCACCGTCCTGTGGTGCTGTCCAGCTTCCGCTAAGAAAATGGCAAGCGATTGACTGTGCAGCCAGAGGCTTCCGCTTCACCCACAGGGGCATTGGTGCATTCCCTGGTACCAACTCTCCTTGGCATCTCTTTCTCCATTTCTTCTTATCTTGATTTTTTTTTACCTTAGAGATAAAATATGACCTTAATTTAATTCTTACAGATCCTACTTACTACATGGCTATCCAAAGTTTTAATTTTATTCAAATAGAAGATCCTGGTAAGACCTAGATTAATAAAAAAAGAAAGATATAATCTATTAAAATAAAAGATTTTAGAGTAAAAGGATGTCACCCATCAGGTACCATGGGCAAGAATCCCACTGGTTTATGCTTAACAATTTAGCAAAATGTTAAGAAAGTCTCAAAATAGTACCTGAATGTATGCATTATTACATGAAGAAGAAGAAAAATGAGGAGAAGAAAAGGAGAGTGTAAAGGAAAGATGTGGAGAAAAACAGGAGAAATAGCGACTGCCAAGAGACAGTTGTTCAATCCAATAAATCAGCGATCTGTGCAAACTCTAATTATTGTATTTGTGAAACAATATGCATCTAATTTGAGGGCTGTGCCTCCTCCCAGCTCAGTAAAGGATTCATCTCATAAAAACCTTTTGTGTTTTCTTTAGAAGATTTGGACCAAAACAATGCATCTTTAGCTTTGAAAACAGAATAACGGGTCCTGGAAAGATTTATCTGAAATCAAAGTGTCATTCTATATTGGTAATCTTTGTTATTCATTATCGTAGCCAGCCCATTATTTATATGCAGATGACACTATTACTTATGGTAGTAGATTATGCTGGGAGAAAGCTTAATATTATCTTCAAGCTGATTTAAATGAGCTTTAAGATCATCTGGCACAATCTAAATTACTCTTAAATATTAATGGAACAGAGATCACATTATTTGGCTCAAAATAAAAAGTTGGGGGAACTGCAAAAGTGGCAAGCAGCATGACCTTGGCGAGGGCAGACCGAGCTCCAGTGCCCGTGGCTTAGGTTCTATCCTGCGTTCACCTCTGACTGATAACATAATCTGATCAGCCCAGAAGGGCAGAAAGATTCCAGCTCTTTACTCAAGCACATGTGGTTCCTTTTCTTTTCTTTTTTTTTTTTTTTTTTTTTTTAAGAAGAATTGTATTCTACCTCTCTAATGTTGCAGTTATGTCTCTTGGGCTTGGTTGGTTTTATTTATCTGAATGCAGCTCCACATTTGTTAGCCAAGTTAAAGATGCTTTATCCTCTCTATCCGGACAGATTTGCCTTGAATTATACATCTCATAAACATTACCGTCTGTCGTCTTTTAAACAATTGGCTAAAAATTAGAAGACGTTCCACATTTTGTTGGCATAATAGCTTCCCTCACACTCTATTTCCCATCAGGCCACTTAACTCTTCTTTTTCAGTCAGCCACATCTCAGCAAAATTTAGTGAATGGGGATAAAAAGCAATAGCTGAAGGATGCAATCCTCTGGCAGCCTTGCTTTGGCGTGCTGCATGTGTTTCTGTGTGCGCATGCACATATTAAATTGGGGAATTAAATCACGGAGATGAACTGTCTGGACCCCTTTCCCTCTCTAACGTCTCATTAGATTGGTGGGAAATCCTCCTGGTCAGCCAGGGCTGTGACAAGGCTGGTGGGACATCCCAGCTGAGACATCACACGTCAGCTCCCTGGTTGGCTTCACTGGGGAGGCTGTAGATGCCCCCAGAACCGGCTCCTTGGCTCTCAGGAGTCTGAGTGAGCCCTGGGCCTGCCCAGCAGATGCTGCCCCTGGCTGATGATGGAACTGAGCCATTTTCAATGCGGACCGGGAGCCCTCAAGAAGGCAGAGATGAGGGCATCTTAGGGCCGATACCCCGGGGTTGTTACTGGTGTTCATGGTTTTGCTTCACTATGACCTGCCTGCATCTCAAGAGATTCCCCCAGTCATCAGCTTAATTGAGCCATCTCTGCGGTCTACCCATTCCCCCCAGTAGCAACTGAGCTGTCATTTAACAGGGCCTCCTGAAGGCATTATTTCTTGGATGGTGTGTGTGTATGTGTCTCAGATCTCATGTTTATTCTGCACGCTGCCTCTCACTCACAGATTTTCCTCCATCTGCCCTTCTATAAGAGGGAAGATAAATGGAAAAAAGGTTGTGTGTGAGTAGGCGGGGTATGGATGGATCGATGGTGGCTAACACAGAGCAGAAGAACGAAATAGGGGCACGTTTTGTGGCTAGCTCGGCAGAACTCCTCCACATATTTTCAGAAAAGAAAAAGAAAAAGAGAGTGAGGAGACTGGTTTGGGAAAATCATGGCAATGGGACAGTCACTTCTGTAAAGACAAGATTGGCTGAAGAATTTTGCACCCACCGGGAAATCTAGCAAACATGCTGGTCCGCTGGGAAGCTTAGCCAGACCTGGAGCCCCGTGCCTGTTCTTAACCTGCCTCCAGAGGGCTTACTCCGGAAGTTGCCTTCTCGCTGACACTTTCTCAAGGTTTCTCAGGAGGAATTTCTGATCATTCCCATCTCCTTGGTACTCCCATGGCTTTCTGTGCACGCCTCCTTTAGAGTCCCGTGTTTCGTATGCGTGAGAGTTACATATATGTGAGATGCAGGCAAGACTCATTCCACACAGAGACCAGGAAAGCACATGTCCAGAGTCGGTGCAACCGTCTTGGTGGCCACGAGAGGACAAGTCAAGGGCAGAAGTCAGCGCACTGGTGAAGGCAGAAGCCAAAGACGGAAAGGTCCTGAATCCTTGTCATTGCCGCTGGGCCAACCCAGGGGTACTCTGGCCTTTGGCCTTGTTCACTGTCAGCCAAAGCCACCCTAAGTGACGCGTGCTCTACCCTGTGCTGTATAGCTTGGCAACCACCCATGGCATGCAGCTACATAACATATTTTCATTGTATTATAAGTGCAATTTATTATGCAGTTTAAACGCAGTTTATTAATCACAAAGCAAGCAACCAGTAACCCCATTTGGCACATGGCTACCACATTACATAGTACAAAGTGCGGAAACACTCTTGGCCTCTCAGAAAGGTGCCCTGCACAGCTTTGCTCTAAACTCCAAAGCCCTAAAGATGAAAACTAGGCTGCTTTCATCACTGTTCCTGGTCCCTCATTCTATTAACAAAAAACAAGCAAACATCCCTTCTCCTCAAAATTGCTAAATAAATTACTGAGTGGTCCGAGAGCCTCCATTCTGAAGGCAGTGGCTCTCTGGGCTCTGGTTGAGTTTTGCAGGTGCCATGTGCCTCCCAGCCACTGGGAGTCTTGAATTCAAGCAACTGGCAAGGTCTGTGCCTGGGGTCACCAGTACCCCGGCCATCCTCACCCCCCCTCTGATGCAGACCCCAGCCGGCAGCCCTCTCCTTAATGGTTCCCATCACTGTCTTTTAACCATCTCCAACGCCCTGCCTTTTGACAGCCCTGCTCAAGGCCTCTGAAGCCTCCCGACCCTCGCCTCTGACAGTAACAGATGCAAATACGGTAGTCACTCGATCCATGTTGGCTCCATTCTTCAGAGCAGCGCAGACACAAGAATAGTGTCCATGTGGACAGAAGCTGCTCGCACACCTGCCAGACAGGAAGACATCGGGCTTTGAGTGTCAGGAGCCACAGACCCCTGGGGACAGCGCTCCCCATAGAAGCGAGCTGTTTGTGCCATTGTCAGCATGCCTTATCCCCAAGGCCAAGTGATGGAGGGCACTGGGAACAAAGCCCTGCGGGCAAGTGCAGGTCATGCATTCCACGCAGACTTCTGCACACACATCGTGCTACCCCTTCTGAGTTATGAGGGCAAACTGACTGCCGTAGCCTGGGACAGAGCCAGGCACAGCCCTGTCCTTTGGCTCACGTCCCCTTTCTGAGTTCACCTCATGTGCTGGACATTCCAGTTTCTCCTGCCCTCCCTCAACACCCTACTTCCGTTGAACCCATGCACTACACATACTGACTGAGTTTTAGATTTTTTGCTCTTGTAATTGTGTCAAAGTCTTGGGCCTGGGGGCAACCCACTAAAGCAGGATGGAACTGAAGGCATGTGGATTTTCCCCAGTGCTTTTAAACAGCCTTCTGTGTCTTCCCCGGCACACTATCGTCTGGTTTTCATCCTAGCCCTTGGCATTGACTCCCCCATTCCCGCTCCCACCCACACCTTATAGGTACCTTGAGTGGCTGCACCATGGATCCTGATGGATTTGGCCACTTAATGGGAATGCTGGGATGCTGCTAAAGTGTAGGGGCACCCAGAGATTGGGGATCTGTGGGGGCCAGGGGCAGACCTGTGGCCACCAGGAAGGCCTCACTTGGTTGGGTATAAAGAGGTGTTTCATTAAGTGACATGCTCATGCTTGGCTTTATTAGCACCTTCCCAGCACAGCATTGTGCGGGATGGTTCTTCAGTAAAAAATTTGAACTCCGTGTTCTGTGTGAGGGGTGATTTAAATTCAGCAAGCCGAGGTGAAATGTTCCTGAAGCAAAGACAGCTGAGAGAGATGTGAAGGCTCTCGTTTGAGCTCAAGCCCAAGTGCCATGGGTACCACAGAAGCCAGCCCCTTCCCGCTACCCTGACGCACAGAGCATGTCGCTTCACAGTATTCCTGGCTTTATCCCAGGGGCTCAGTAAGTGGAAGGTGCGGTTCTTTCGGTGTGAGTCAGATTACAACATTTATCTGTCAACGCTTACCAGTGGCCCTCCATTCAGAGTAAAGGCCTAGCACAACCTCTGGAGCTCTGAGCCCAACACTGCCCTTCCTGACCTCAGGTGCCACTCTGTCCCACTACCCTGGTTTCTTTACTAATCCTTAATACCTTAGGACCTTCGCACATGTGTCCTGTCTGCTTGGAACACTCTCACCAACCCCTGTCACATACTTAGTCACTTCTCATTTTCTATAAAGTGTGGCTCAGGGTCGCCTTCTGCATGCAGTCTTTCAGAGCCACTCTCAGTGGGTTCTCACAGAGCCTCTGCCTCGGCATGCACCATCACCACCTTTCTGGGTGCTGGTGAGGCCCTCAGCATGCCACCCTGCCCAGACACTAATCCACTCACTTACTTGCTGCACTATTATCTGTCACCCACCCCCGCTAGATCTTCACCCTATGAAGACAGAAACTTACATGCCCCACACACTGATGCCAGCGCAGGACCCGAAATTCATGCTACCCAGCACACTGCTACTGCTGAGTGAGCATTCATGCACCAGAAGAAACACTGCTACAGCTATAAATGAGTTCCTACCGTCTCCGACAATCTCAGTGTTTTGCCACTGTATGAGTCCTTCTCTGCTTTCTATATTTTTAGACTTCTTTTTTTAACAAGAGAGATGGCATTTGTTTACTAGTATGAAGGGCTTGGTGAAGAGCTCCAAGAACCCATGTTTCCTGTGCAATGATCCCTCCAGATAACCAGGAAGTTCATCAGTGTCCTAGGAGCTTAAACCAGAGCTTGGGGACAAAATTTGTAGACCGACTCCTTTGGAGTGTCAAGGTCACAGACCAAAGTTGGACAAGAGCAGGGTTACTGAGTGACCAAGACAGAGCACTACAGGTACATGGAAGGAGTGGTAGGGTGCTCTGGTTCTGGAGCTCAGACAGGAAACTGAGCAGCAGGGATGGTTCCTTGGCAGAGGACAGCTGAAGGTTGTATTAGTTTGCCCAGGGTCCTTTCCAAAGAAGAAGTAATTACCAAAGTTTCTCCATCACGAAGCTGGCTTTCTAAAAACTCAATCATGTGGCAGGCTAGGGGAGGGCTCAACCCAGCCCTCCTCCCAGAAGAGGCTGTCACGGTCAGTCAGGAAGAGCTCATCACGCCCCAACTTGAAGGATCTGGGTTGAACTTGGAACATGGCCCGAGGATCAACCATTCTTGGGTATCATTCTTTTTCTCCTCATTTTCTTAATTTTAAAAAGAAAAAAATGCAACAATATAAAATTTCAAAACAAGATAGTAGGAGAGTAACAATGGTTAGTACATTGCTTATTGTTATCTTCAAAACAGTCGCTCAGATTACAAGATATACACATGGAAAACCGATCAAATGATATAAACACAAATCTTCCTTTTTGGCTTGTAGTGCCCCAGAACCCTTCCATTCCAGCCAGACCCCAGGCCCAGTGTGTGTGTGTGTGTGTGTGTGTGTGTGTGTGTGTGTGTGTGTAACATTCAGCCTGCTCACTATACCCAGAGACCATCCCAGCCAGAATCCAGGACCAGCATGTGTGGGGGAACTTCCACTCACTCGCGGTAACCTCATCCATCAGATAGGCCTTTTGTGGAGCCCTGTGGCAGAAAGCCTTGCAAAGAGGCTGGAAGCCAGACCCACCCAGCTAATGCAGGAGCTGGACATCTTGCCAGAGTGGTAAAGTGGTTTCATTTGCACAGGCTGCAGCAGAAAGAAGTTGAGCACAGCGGCCAGACCCAGCCAGGCACATCTGAATGAGTTCAAACCTGGTAGATCCAGACCCAGTAAGCTGAGACACTTTGCTAGTCCCAGCTCAATGAGAGCATCCTCTCTCTGCTGATTGAAAATGCGGTAACATGTAACTGAGGCGAACCAGTCTTCCTGAAAGATCCCATGTACATCAAGGGGAGGTGAACAGACAGAATGTAGGGAAAGTAATTTAAATATAAACTCCCAATATAATGTTTGCTCTTAAGGTTTAAAATACAAACCTGTTAGCTATAAAAGTTTGTTAACTGCTAAATATCACTAAACATCATTAGTATTCCTAATTGTACTTCTGCAAATACAAAACTGTAACTGCTTCAACCACATAATCTTCTTGGGTAAGAACTTTGGTAGGTTCTAAGGTAATAACTGCACCAAAGGCTATAATCTCTCTCAAGTACATTTTTGAAAGGGAATAAACAAAACAAGACAATAAAAAAGTCATAGGATCGTCCTCTTACAATGTTGTGTATGGTTTGATTTCCAAATCTCTGTCTAAAAATGTGTAATTATTTTTTTTCACATTCTATAGGGATTTAAAGTCTAGAATATCAATGATTGTTGGAAAATACAACTTCCACATTATGTCTAAGGTATTTGATATTCAGACAGATAATGATGTTAAGCTTGACCGCCTATGTTATATGGTAATAATATCATTAAGCTTCTCTTTTGGATGGTTAACAATTTAAGTTTACAGATAAAAAAAATAGAGAAAAAGAAGGGCTACAAGGATAGTCAACATTTTGGCCGTAGCTCTGCTAGGTCAGTGAGGATTCAGGACATAAGAGAACCTGTGGTGCCCCAAATTTTCTGTTTAGAGAGATTATGGGTTCACAGAGGAAAGGGGTTGACAATGTATAGTGTGCCTAAGGAGAGTCACCTAGAGAGAAAATACTCTCTCAGGCTTTTACAGAGAGCAAATTGGTTGAGCAATGGCCGTGATCCATTCAGATGGCTGCTGCTGACAAACGATATGAAAACTGCTACACATGGTTTCATGGTAAATCCTGAGTGGATTTGACTGACCTTGTCAGATACGAAAGTTACATTTTTTTGTTATAGAAATCTACTTTATCTTGGTCTTAAGCATCCAGCAGAAAATATAACCATGAGGTATGAAAAGTAAAGCCATACTAATATGCTGAGCTATAAAAGGCTCAAGTCAACAACTTCTAACATTAGCAGTTCTGCAGATAACCCACTACTATTATGGACTATTGGACTGCATTGGGTTATTTGCTGAGGACACACACCTACAATATTTGAATGGCAATAGAACACTTATCTCTGACAAAATAAAACAGAAAAGGGAAATATAGATGAAGGGCCATTTTGTAGTAATATATATATATATATATATATATATATATATATATATATGTATATATATATATATATATATATATATAATTAGAATAGCTGTATAGCTACTTTCTCTTATTTCAATGAGAATAAATATTTGTAGTGTTTAGACAAGATATCACGTCTGCATCTTGTACTCTGAATAACTACTTTGAAGATAACGATATGCAATGTATTAATTATTGTAACTGTCCTACTAACCTGTTTTGAAATTGTCTCATTGCTGTTTCATTAAAAGTAATTTAAAATATTAAAAATAAAATAAAAAACAAATCTTTCTTTTCAGTTAACTAATAGAAACTTGCAGTGTAGCTGCCTTAACTTTCTTTTCCTTCTTCCCTTCCTTCTTTTCTCCTCTCCCTCTTTCCAGCTTCTCTTTCCTTTTGATCGCTTCCTTCTCTCTTGACAGCATCTGTTGTGTCAGTGTGGAAATGCCTCAAGAAGTCTAGGACTAGAGGTCCCATTTGACCCTGCTATTCCCCTGCTGGGTATTTTCTCAGAAGAATCAAAAAATCCATATCACAGTGATCTTTAGATACATTTTTTATCGTTCCTTGTTTTACTTCCACCTCCTTCCTCCTCCTCTTGTTGTTGTTTATTTTCATTTGGTGGGAGGGGGGTACATGTGTTGTCTGATAGATCAAGATTCAAAGTTTCCCAAGCACCCTGCCCCCAAACTCTCTCCCCCTTAGCCCCATACACAGCCAAACTCAAAACTGCAAAACAGATCCACCTGATTTTGAACTAGGCAAGCAACCACAAAACTCTCCTTTGTTAACATTAAAAGTCCCCCACAGACCAGGTAGCCCTGCCAAGATTAGCTCTCCCTCAGTAGTCCAGCCCACAATCACCCTCCCTAGACGATCTGATAAAGTCTTCTGTCCCTCCTTTATTGGCTGCTGTCTTGGTCCACTAGACAGCCAGCCTGCTTGCTGCTCCCAATAAATCTTCTACTCGCATCAGAATCCCTGGTGTGGTCACTTGCATGGGTTTGCACCCAATATTGTCTTTTTATTTAATGGTATATTTTCCTTTGATTTCCTCTAGTTTTGAAATTAGTTTTCCTTTAAAAAATTCCAGCTCCTCTGGTTGGAATGAAGAGGAAAAAAGAAAAGGATTTGGGTTTTGTCAATGGGATCAAAAAAAAAAAAAGGAGTCTCAGGGTCCTGGGGAAGTAACAAAGGGCCTCAGGAGTCTACCTCCAAGGAGTGCTGGACAGCAGGAGTTTAGATCTAGGGGTGGTAAAAATCAAGCCTGGCCCCAGGAATCAAGCACACACGTTCATGCACAGGCCAAACTGTGATGAAGGCCTGTGGGGCTTTATGGGTTCTTACCTGAAGGGAGGCAGGGAGTCATTGAGAGAACAACCAATGAGAATGCAGGCTTTCATTCACTGTGGTGGGCTGACATCTGGTCACTTCCACTGGAAAAGGGCATGGTGCTAAGGCCTGCTTCTTCTTGTAATACCCCTGGACCCTGCGTGACTTCTTCAGAAGAACAAGGTATGGATAGAAAAGAGGGAAGAGAGAGAAATAAAGAAAACTACAGCCCCTCCTATGGACAACAGACCAGGTCAACCCTGGACTACACACTTTTAAATGATCAACATGCCTATGTGCAGAGCTGAGTAGAATCTGTTCCAAGAGTTAAGACAGAAAAGAAGACACAAAGGCCATAGGAAGACAGAGATGCCAAGGCCCTTAGCTCATTGCAGTCATCCGTCAGGTTTCTGTGAGCTCAAGCAAAAGATCTGCAAGTTTAGCAAAAGCTGAGAAGTAATCCAGGCCACTGGGAGTATATCCCACACATCAAGGTGTTACCTACAGCAGAGCCCATGGGAGGCTAATAATGAGTTGCCCAGCTGGGTGATTTTTAGGCTGACTAAAAAATGCAAAAGGTGAGGAGTCTTGTTTGGGCTTTTCCTTGTAACCATTTCTCATTTCACACAAATACTCTATTTCTATGGGTTTTTTGGGGGATCTCATGGTGGGCCTGTTAGCAAAAGCACATGTGCAGAAGAACCAGCATGCCATGCTACAGGACATGATGTTCTGCTGCACTCAAGGGCGTTATGTCATCCACGCAGCCTCCTCCATCCACTGTCCATTCCACTGTGAGGTCCAGAACCATATCACCTGGATGGACCTTACGCTTCTCTTGCTTCACAACTCTGCTGTGGGAGATCCGCCTCAGGACCTCCACTGGCCAAAGCTCAGAGGGCTCCTGCGTCCATCTGGAGAGGCAGACAAGTGAATACCAATTCTCCAGAGGACGGGAAGGCAAAGCCCAGGCTTCAAAATCAGAGTCAGCAGCAAAGTGTTGTTTGTGTGGGTCTTGGTGTAGGATTTTGTTGTTGTTGTGTTTGTCGTATGTGTTTTGTTTGTTTTGCTAGTGCTAGCCATGGAACGTAAGGCAACTTATTTCTAATGGTGAGGTCTTCGCTACCTTCACGTCAATGAGAGCAGTCATCTCCCTGTAGATAATGCACTACCTAACTGATCTCGGCAGGACTTGGGATAGATTTAGAATCCAGCCAGAAGCCAAGTCAAGGATTCAGAGTCAAACCTGGTGCCAGCCAAGAGGTAGCACCAGCGAGGTTCTGTCTGTACAGGCTGAGGCCAAACTGTGAAGACCAAGGTCATCCAAGAGGGCTGTGTACAAGGACAGGCATGGAACAAGAGCATGAGGCAAGGTTCCCAAACAAAGTACATTTTGTCAGACTCAGTCCTAAGTGTGTCTGGCACGACACATTTGGTTAAATTCCCACTGTATGCAGGAGTCAGCATAAGAAACCAAATCCTACTGCTGTGACATCACTGTCCCTAAGTAAAGGACTGCTGCTCTAAGCCCAATGGCAGTGAAAATAAAGCTATGTCACATGGCCTGAGGCACATTGCATCATGGTCCCCTGTCCTCCTCAGGAGTGGTCCTATGTGGACCTATTCTTCCTCCCACTTCCTCAGTGGAGGATGAATGACCTCACTGGCCAGTGATCTAATCACATCAGATGCAGACTTTGGGTAGTGCAGGCTTGTCAGGACAGGAACATAAACCATCATGCTCCTGCACAGGAAGTGCTCTCAGGAAGGAAATACGTGACTGAGTTCCACAGTTTCCCATAACAGGGGCCAGCACTTACTGAATGCTCATCCCATGGTAAGTGCTGGGCTAAGCATTTTATAAGATTATGTCATTTAATCCTCACTGGCACTCCAGGAAGTTGGGGAAGGTTACATAGCTCGCCTGGGTCAGGGGCACTCTAAGGAACAGAGCCACCTTGGGCTCTAGCAATGTCCTCGAAGTCCATGTTTAACCACTGGGTTCTTTCTGTGCCCTCTAGCCCCATAGATGCTCTCCTTTTCTTATGGCATTCACCACATCATGGCATCTTTCCCCACAGTTTGGCCTACCTCTTTGTGCTAACGCTTACATCCCTACCCCAGCCCTTTTCAAGACCTTGTCACCTAATGGATTGTAGGGCAGAGAAGGGATGCTCTAAAGCACTTGAGGAGCAGCAGGGTGGAGCTAGCTGGAGGGCACCTGGAGCTGGAATCCTGGGTGCCGAACTTCAGGACCCCATCTCCAAGCCTACCCTCAGTGAGACTATACCAGAAGCTGCAGAGGCACTGCTCACACAGGTGACCTCCCAAAGGCTTCTAGCAAGGGAGCAAAAGGGAACCGGGAAGGCAAGGAGGGGAACACAGGCCTGTTCCTTTGTTTGCTGGCTGAGACCAACCCTTGGCTTTGGCAGTAGGTCCTAGTGTCCAGCTTTTTGTCCCTCCTAGAACCAACCTCACCGTGTCCCCACCAGGTAGCTCCGCTGACCCCGGGCACTAGCAGCTTCTGCTCTGCAGTTCCTGCTCAGAGGACCATGCCCACTTCCCGGAAGTCTCTTCCAAGCTCCCACCTTTGGTAATCCCACATTCTCCTCTTCCCGAGCCCGCAAGAGGTGGCTGTAATTCCTGATCTTCCTGAGCATTCTGGGTCCTTGGTTCTGATGCCTGCTTAGCCTGTTACAGTAACTCATGTGGTGTCTGGCAGGTGTATCTGGTTATCCCATGTGCCGCAAAAACTTCACTTTCTGTCTGTCACAGCAATACAAGGGTTGAGAAGCAAGCCACATGCACACCACCCTCATGCTGCCAAAGGGCCCACGAGAAACAGCCAGCAATGAGGATGGGTCCCCTCCCCAGGACACCCAAGAAAATAATCCCAGCATTGAGTGGAAAAGGGTGTAAGTGGCAGTGAATGGGCTCAGGCACATGTTCCACACGCAAACGGCCAGGATTGCCATTAACTCTGAGTCCACACAAACTCTGAATCTGCTTCTGAGTGCGTGGAGTACGGCTGGAGCCTCGCTTTTTCCCACCTCCAAAGTTAAACTATTATGACACAGGAAGGTTTCAGTTCAGACTTCTTTAAATATTAAAAGCGAAGTCTGGGATGGCAGCACCTTATTCAGCTTATCTTTTTCTCTATTAATCAATCACCCATTATTTATGGCACCCCACTAGATGTCCATCCCAGAAAGAGATGCCCTCGCAGATGAGTGCAGAAAGTAGACCTAGGCATGCATTCATTCCGCTTTACAGCCCCACTGGGCTCTCAGGGGCTGCTCAACAGGCACTTTTCATAATTTCCCATTGTTATTGGACTATTTTTATCTTTCCCGTATGAATTAAAATGTGACTTACTGCCCTGCTGTTAAAATCCTTATTCCGGCAATACCATGACTATTTATTTGCTTGGCATCATTAAAAATTTTTTTCTGTGGAAAGTTCCCCACCTCAGAATAAAATAAAAATGATCTCATCATTAAATTCCTTTTGTATAAGGGACAGAATGACATCAGCTTGTGGAGAATGTTGAAAGCTAGCAACTTGAAAAGCCAGGTCAACCACATGCCCATGGTCCAGGGAGGCGGTGGAATCATCCTGAATTACAAGCTTCAGGTAGAATCGCTCCATTCTGTGCCTGAGAAGCAGAGATCAGTGCTCAGGTGGTCTGACTGGAAATCAATCCACATCCCAAGCAATAACAACCTAATATGAAATAGTGGCTCTTCGATACAGTTCAAAATTTCCTGTGCATATTGCCGTAATGTTAGGGGCTGAATCCTGCCTCACCCCCGATTCTTATGTTGAAGTCCCAACCCCTAGGAGTTCAGAGAGCAGCCGTATTTGGAGACCGGCTTTTGAGAAAGGTGATTAAGTTAAAATGAGGGCTGCCGGCTGTGCCTCATCCAACCTGACTGGCATCTTCATAAGATGAGAGCAGATCAGAGGACAGATGGACAGTTCCATGGCACCATGTGAAGACAGCCTTTGACAAGACAGACAGAAGGATCTCGGAAGAAGGTAATCGTGTTTGCCTCGATCTAGGTCTTCTGCCTCTGGAGTTATGAGAAAATGAGTATCCTTTGCTTTAGTTTCTTGCTCGAAGACACTGTACTAGGCCCGCCTGTGAGCTCTCAAACAATATTCCCAGCCATGGAGAGTCAGTGGGGCTGCAGATCTCTCTCCCTTTCATGTTAGGTAAATGTGGGGCAGAGAAAGATTGGGGGGATTTTCCTGAGTCTTGCAACTGCCCCCTTACTGGAGAAGATCCGGTCCAGTTCTCTCCCATGGCTACCAGCCCTGTCCTCTGCTCTGAATGATCAGCCAGGAAAGCCAATACTAAGAAAATCTTTTTCAAAGAACAGTCAACCCTTTAGTGTCCATTATTAATGTGCAAGAGAAACAATGCAGAAAATTCAAAGCTATCTGCATCCCAAATGCCAGCCACAGGCACGCACGTCCACCTGCTCAGCCCCTTCCGACTTCCGCCTCTGCTGCGCTCCTCATTAGGAACTCATCTATTATCTCTGACTACTGGTAACACACCTGGGCCTGGGAAAGTCCACACTTCTCTTTGGTAGAAACATTCTAAAGTTCGTATGTGTTCTTATGGGAAAAATAAAAAGTTCTATAGCCCTGATTTATTTTTAAATTGTAAATGTTAAATTACCATTTTGTAAAATGGCTCTGACATGCAAAATAGTTGGTGCAGCCTTGCACAATCCTGTTTTACAGAGAATGATATGTATTTCACTAAGAAAAAATATCCTAAAATCATAGCACTAGAAAAGCTCTTACAGATTATTGACTCTAATGTTTTTCTTTACGGTTTTTCTTGACTGTTCCCCCTCCCTGTTTATAGTAGATCTCTCTTTCCAAAAACAAACTTTTGTGAACATTTAGTTTCCAAAAGATAGGCAAGCTGAACTTGTCTAGCTGAGATAGCCATGGTAAGCCTTAAACTGCCGATCCAGTCTACATCAGGACCCCTGAGCCCCCTAGGACTCACGGGCTCTGAAGAAAAGTAGAAATAAAGTCACAGACCCATTCTAAACCCTCCATTTCATACATCTGGGAGATGAGACCCCTTAGGAAACACTGCCGTGGCCAGCGTCCAGCATTTAATAATAACATGGCCAAACCTCCTGATTTACAATCCATAACTTTGCTGGCATCGCTGCCTATGCTTCATGCTGACCCTGTCTGGCTATTTGACAAGCTGGGTCCCAGCACATTTCTGTGCTTAACAAGCTCTGCAGAGCATACTGCCTCTGTGTAGAGATGCATGAGTCAACTTCAGTCACATTAAGCAGGTTTCCAGATATCAGGTCCCAACCTTGGAGTTAAAGTTACTTTGCCTTGATCAAGTATCCATACTCTGGAACCCAGGAGTTCTCCAAATAAAATGGGCTTCTGGGTGATTTCCAGCCCCCCAGGTGATTCTCTAAGGTGGTCACCATGGTTCTTTGTCTCTAAAGCTTTCCTTCAATGAACTAAACACAGCTCGAATCCGAGGACCTGGCATGGAAATGAACTTTCCATCTAGCAAGAGCTTTGTCCACACCCACACTCCAGCTCAGAGCCCTGCCCTGCCCACGGCCACCTCCCTCAGTAGTGGCTGGCTACTGGACCGTCACCTCAGGTTGGTTATAAAACAAGAACAGAGGGAAGCAACCAAATTGTCTTCATGAAAATAGTTTCCATAGAAAACAAAGCAAGTAATGATGACCCAGAAGAAAGTATTGCATGTAACAGAACTAATGATCATGGTTTAAGGGACATTCATTTAAATTTCAAGAAAGCATCAGCTTCCAAGGGCATGCGCTCAGATAGTATGGGGATCACCAGACAAAGATTTGAAAAGCAAGGTAAAAGTCAAATTTCATATAGAGAAATCCCTGTGTCAAGCTGTGCCAAAACCAGATGTTTTTACTAGCAATGATTATTATGATAATTCATTTAACTAGCAATAAAATAGGGCATGATTGTTTACTGCTGCCGGTTTCCCCAGACATGCAGAGAAATGAGAAGAAAAATCTCAGAGGTTTTACTCTTGGCTAAATGGAATAATTTTCTCAATTAACCAAGAATAAGCACAGCAACAAAAATAATTTGGCTTTACATTATAGAGTTGTTGTAAATAGACTTCTTACACCTTTTTGCATGGGAAAGTCGAGGTGAGGACAGGCTGCCAAGGAGTGGAAAACACCTTGAGTCTTGTTTCCATCTGAAAGAATACAATCCTTAGAAACTGCTTCGCATTGTCAGCGGTGCCAGGAGACTCCCAGATGCTATTCTTGGTTTCCTGCCTCTGCACAGATCCCTTCTCTAGGCCAAGAGATTGTAGACTGAATTGTGGGAAGATGAAAACTGCTTCTGAGGACTTATGGGGGAAGCTTTCAGGGACACAGGGAGCGTGGAGTGTGCATGGAGAGCAGAAGGACAGTGCAGCTGGGCTTCTAGGTGAATCCTTAATATAAACCAAGCATTGGTGGTGGCCAACCGGTGATGTCATGATCGAGGCAGAGCACACCCTGGGAAGGGGGCCACATGACACTGTCACCGTGCCTGGCTAGTGGAGCCCGGAGGGGCCTGAGGCGGGTGCAGGCTGCACAACATTCTCACCTCCTAAAACGACGGTGACACCAGCAACAACAAGTGTATAGCTATACAACACACATGGAATTCATCAGACATTATGTAACACAAGCCACATGGGAAGGCATAAGCTATAACCAGATTATTTCAATAGCGGGACAGAGGCTTCATTTTTCCCCTTAAAAATAATTTTAAAAGGGGAAACTATGAGCATGTTTGTCCAAGTAAATTCTTTGTATGAGTAACAATGAAAATGGTATTTTCTCACTGTTTAGCTTTATCTCTCTAACAGCTGCTCCCTCCCATTCGGTTACCTCTGTATTTTCTCCCCAGCCTTGGATTTCTGGAAGAAGCAGAACAAGCGACATCAGTGCTACTGGGTCACAGAGGAGATGCTTCCACCCCACGCGTGCCGACGGTAGTGTTCAGGACCAAGGACAGTGGTCCCCATCCCGGACTGGTCAGCGTGCCTGGCTCCCCTCCTTTCCTGTTCCCTAACACTTTAGTCGCATTCCTTGTGTGAGCACGGAGCACAGACTCTATGCTTTAGACTAGAAATCAGAAGGTGAATTTCCAACCGATGCTCAACAAGTGAATCCAAATTCAGGCTTCACCCCCAAAAATGTTGAGGTGCTTTCTCATGACTCTTTTGGGGAAGTCTCGTCAGTGGACTTGGTTTTGCAAACGGCAGTGGCAGATCTGGAGAAGGTGCATGGCTGGATCCCTTTCGCCTGCACTGCCACAGTGACAGCTAGGAGCCCGCTCTTGGTGCTGGTCCCACTGCCGGGCTGCTTCGCTCCACGCCAGTCTCTGAGATCACTGCGGTCCTTGAGAGATGCTTGGTCTGAGGTTTCAGGACCCCGAAAACAACTCCTTTGACCACCTCTGGGCCCATAACTGTCTTAGAGGTAGATGTTCAACTCTCCTGAAGCCAGAGGCACTAGGAAAATTGCTTCTTTTTTGTACCTTCTGGAGTGAGGTCAGAGCACAAGCATCTGTTGGAATAAAGTGTTCTTGTGAGCTAGAACAGAAGGTACGGAGGATATAAATACCCTGTGATTCGGTTAAATGCCTTTATTTATAGAAATGAAAGTGAGGAACTGGGATTAATTGCTACAATATGAAGAAAGTAGAAATTAATTAAAAATGAACATTTTACCAGGTTATCCAAGGTCTGGGGTTCCCTTGGAAGGTGCCCTTTGCAAACAGAAAGAGATAACAGCTAACAGCATGGGTAGATTATTCTCTTTCTACTAGTCCCCCCTCCCCCTCCCTCTCTTTTCCTCTTCATCTCCTCTTTCTTCCTTCCTTCCTTCCTTCCTTCCTTCCTTCCTTCTTCCCTCCCTCCTTCACTCTCTCGCATACACATACACAATAATAAACCTCAGTGTGCTTGGAACACCAAGGGCAGAGAAAAGATTAGGAGGTAACAGGGCCTAGCTAATCCCAGCCTCTGCATTTATTTTCTACATCTTTATGGTGAAATAAAGGACAAAAAATGTTCTAGAGGGTCTAGGACCTAAACGAAACCTAGCAAGGCAACAGGTGCCTGCAGTCACATTCCAGGTCTTGTTAGAATAAGACAAAGCCAAATGACCATGGCCCAGTAGCATGTGGGGCAGTGCTGCTAACAGAAAGGGGGCCCTCTGACCTGGCCCAGGACCTGGCCACAGAGCCATCAGTTGGCTGGGCCCTGCCTTCTGCCTCCACCCGCTGAGGGTGCTACACGCTTCTTGGATAGCTTCTGTAGTTCTCCGGTGGCCTTCTTTGCACTCAGGGCGCCAAGCACTCACGCACCAGGGTATGAGTGCGGCAGCGGTAGTTTCCACCCCTAAGGAAGAATGTAGCTAAATAAGCGAGTCAGAGGAACAACTGCAGGCCACCATCAAAACGGTTTTAAAAATAAACCCCACATCACTGAAAATAAAAATGGAACCCATGGCAGTATTATCTCAGTGACATCTAATTTTTCTTGCCCTCACTTCTCTGGGGCCTCAAGAAGCTTTATCAACCATTCCCCATTGGCCATAAAATGATGTGCTTTTAGCTTTTTGGAACCGAGAAACTTTGGCTTTTCTTATCTTTTCAAGCAGAGAAGAACGCTCATAGGGCTCTTATTCCCTTCCCCCAAATTGTCTGCAAATGCCCGACGCTGGTTTTCCTCCCTGATGGGCTTGTGCTACAGCTAAACAGCATCTCATAGTCTGCTTGGGAGAAAGCGCTTAGGCTACATTGCTGTTGTTATTTTGCTCCCCGAGACTTATTAATTTGAGTAGGACCTTAGAAAAGGAAGAAAGCAAGGGGCCAGAAATTAATACATCCCAAGGTGGGATGGCTCCAGACAGGGTAACTGGCCTTGGTTTGATTTCTTCTACCCCTCAGAGGGTCTGTCTGCTCTTTCTTTCTTTAATTTATTTTTTTATATATACATTATGTCCAGCTCAGTCTACCCTGGGGGTGAGGCTGGCGCAGCATGTGGTGCTGGGGATGGAACCACGATCCCTGCGGTTGCCTAAGCTTGCCTAAGCAGGCACTTTAGACTGCTGAGCCATCTCACTGGCCTTCTGTCTGCTCTTTCTGAATCAACCATAATAAGAGAGCTGGACTTTTGGCAAGACAACACCTGCATCTAGAGTACTTTTTGCACGATAAGCAATCTTGCTATCAATTCCCCCAACGAATTGGGGCCTAATGTTCGTTAGATTTCAGCATTGCCATGAAAAACCATTGTCGTTTGTAAATGCTCATGGAAGAATCTCCCCTTAATGGATTTTGGTTATCTCCCCTGAGAAGATCTCTCACCTCCCCTTGGATTTGCTCCGGGAATTTCATTCAAGCTATTTGGTTAGGAACCCGTGTGCTACAGATGGGCTGAATCAAAGCCCAAGCATTCTTACTTTTCCCTTCCAAAGGAAGACGTCCCCCTTGGCTGCTAGCAGCATGACTCACATGTTTGTGTACAGAGCGAGGTTCAGTCTCAGATGGTCAGCCTTTTTTATCTAGAGATGCAAAGCTAACTTCAGCTACTGGGAAAGGGTTATGAATATTATATGCAATATATAGAGTTTACAAAACAGATCGGGAGGGGCCCAGATGCCTGTCAACACCACCTATGGGTACTCTGGGGAGGGCAGCCACCAAGGAGCAGAAACAGCCTTTCTCTTAAATCTCCCTTCTGCCCGCTCACAAAGCCACTGCCTAGACCCCCAGAGCTTCCCTATGCACCTTCCCCTTTGCCGTCTGACCTCCCAGTCAGCCAGCTCCTTTCCCATGGACACAGAAACCTCCATCTTGGGAGATGTGATTTCCCACCATGCTGGGGAAGCCCTCAGAGGCTTGGGTGTCTCCTCCTCCAGACCCCCAGAGAGCATTAAAACCCTGCATGGCAGTTGTGAGGCTGAAATAAACCTATCTATTACCTAGAACCTCTCTGAGGGTGAAGGTTAATTTATCACATGGAATCCAGTCACTTCTTATAAAAGTACTGCAGCTTTCATTTAGTTTGATGAAGTATACTGCAAGATTTCAAAAATCAATTTTACTGAGAGCCATATTAAGCCCCAGGGAATAAAGCGCCACATGCACTGCACATACGTTTGTGTTATTACTCAGAGGATCACTGGGGAAATTATACACTTAGCCCAATGGAGGGTAATGGCTAGCCTCATTGTCTTTGGCAACTCTTGCCCCACTTACCTCTGTGAAATAACAAATCAAAACACTAGCGTTCCAAATGGGCACTTACCTGAGCTCCACAGGGCAAGAGGCATGAAGGGACTAAGCAAGAAGGACTTGATTTTCCAGAGAACTTAGCCACTTATGGTGTGGGATATTACTGACCCACACTAACAAGCCGCATGGGGACACTCCACTTGGATCAAAACACTATCCTCGCTGGGCCCCGGGTCTGACTTGCAGAGAAGTATTTGCAAAGGAGGTCCCAATGGAATCGATATTGCTTTCACATGCCTGGTTAATATTTCCAGGGGGTAAATTTCATAGTAAGTGACTTTCCTGTGCAGTGTTATGGTCTATGTCTAGTTGTTCCCCCAAAGCCTCATGTAGTCACTGGGCAGGGACTTCTGTAGATTGAGACTTGATCCATGATCCCTGGGATTATGTGTTTCAGTACTGATGGGATTGTGGGTCGAAGTACTTCTGAGATTATGGATGTAGCCTAAGGCAGAGGCTAAGGCGGAGAGCCTCAATGTAATATAAAGAGAGGCAGAGAGATAGACTAGAGCTGTAGCTGTTGGTCTGCTGTCCTGATTGGTTGGCTACCTCTGCCACCATTTTGCTACTGTTCTGCCGCCATGAACTCGATGCTCTTTGCCCTATTCTACTCAGCCTTGGGCCAGCCGAATATGGACTGAAACCTCCACGAACTGTGAGCTAATAAACCTTTCCTTCCTTCATTTTGAGTGTCGGGTATTTGTCCCAGCAACGAGTAAAAAGTAACTAAGACATGCGGTAAGGAACATTCCTGTCCATGTGCATCTGGCCTCTTGGAGAGTAGTGCATGCAAAGCAACAAGCCAGGGTAGCTTTCCACAGAGCCCTCAGTTTGAAGCCAATGGCCAAGAGTGGACACTCGAACCAACCTTTGCAATGTCTTCTTTCTCCAAAGTCTTGTTCAGATTGGTAGCAGAGACAACGGTGTGCGTGGCAGATGGGGTGTGGGGCAGCGCTTGGATCTCACTGGGTTCCACCAATAGCACAGCCACACCACCTTGGCATGAACCTAGTACTCACCAGTTTAATATGAGAGGGACTGTCTATGTGTGGCCGTTTAAGTCAAAGTGACTTAAAATTAGAATTAAGGAACAGTAGACATTCACTGAGATCCTATCTTCAGAAAAATGGCTATCACGAAGAAATCAGATAATAACAAATGCTGGTGGGGCTTCCAGGAAAAGGGAACTCCTTTACAGTGTTGGTGGGAATGTACAGAATTCCGTTTAACACTGTTATTCTCCTTTTAGGTATCACTCTAAAAGATCTAAGTTTGTCACATCGTAGAGATAGGTCTATGCCCATACTTATGGCAACGTAACCCATAAGAACTAAACCTTGAACGAGACCTATGTGCCCTTCAGCAAATGAGGGGATAAAGAAAATGGCCATGTATACAATGGAGTATTGCTCTACCCTAAAAAGGATCAACTTCAATTGTGTGCAAGAAAATAGAGGCATCGGAAGACCATACTACGTGAAATAAATCAGGTGCATACCCTTAAATATTGCATGGTTTCTTTTGCATGACCAACCCAAAGGATAAATAATTTAAAAAGCAAAATAGAGGATAAGTAACAGGGAAGAGGGCGATAGACCTCTGGGAAATGGGAAGAGCTTCCACAGGTGAATGAGAGAGGGGAGGAGAAGTGTTAGGTGCGCACATCGGTTCTGTATGATGAATGTAATAATTATAGGTCCCAACTAGGTACTGATAAAATTTAAAAAGTTAGAAAGAAATCTGATGCCTCGGGTGCACTGGTCATATTTCAACTGGCCGCCAGCCCCAAGGACTGAGTGGTCACTGCACAGGCAAGGCACAGCGCGTCCGTACCATCTTGGAGCCTTTTATGGGGCATCTTGGTGCGAACATTCAAGTCGCCATTCAATGCTAAGGGACCTGGTAACTCTTGATGTGGCTCTGACAGTTTAGTTCAAGTTGAAGCCACTTCCCATTGATCTCAGTTGCAATTTTTGAGGTCTGCTTTCACCGGCTGGAATTTCTTGTGGTCTTCAGCTCAGAGCAATTTGCTTCCATCCTACCTGAGCTAGCCTCGGGGAGAACTCGGAGCTAGTTCTGGGAATTAAGAAATTCGAATGCAAAATATAAGCGTAAGGCTGGTATTTGGCAACGTAAAAAGGAAAAGGTACTCATTGGCCCTGTACGAGGAACAAATCCTTCCACTGTTATAGGCTGAATTATGTACAACCCAGTGTTAGCCAACTTAGTGTTGCTATAATAAATACTGAGGCAAATTAACTTTTATACCAGAGAAGAGCAAAGGGTGTCAGTGGGTGTGAAGTACATACCCAGCATGCATGAGGACCTGGTTCAATCCCTGGATTCGCAGAACCAGCAAGAAGGTTTACTTTGGCTCCCGTGGTTGGAGGCTTTCGTTCATGGCTGCTTGACCCCATTTCTTCATTTTGGGGGGATGGGGTAGTGTACCATGGTAGAAGAGCATGGTAGAGCAAAGCCATTTACCCTATGCCCAGTAAAAGAGAGAGAGAGAGAAAGACAGAGTCAGAGAGAGACAGAGCGAGAGTAGGAGAGACAGAGAGATGGAATGAGAAAAGGAGAGACAGAGACAGAAAAAGAGAGACAGAGAGAGGGAGAGAGAATCCCACTCTCCCCTTCAAGTGTACTTCTGTAGCGACTACACAAACTCCCACCAGAAGCCACCTCTTAAAGTTTTCACCATCTCCAAATAGTGCCAAGTGGGCGACTGGCGCTTTGGGACCCTTGGCAGACCATTCAGATCCAAATGTAAATTCCTGTATTGAGGTCCTAATTCCCAGGATTTCAGAACGTGACTGTCTGGAGATGGGGGTCTTTAAACAAAGAGCTCATGAAGCAAAGGCAAACTGAAGCCAGCGAGGCTGCTCAGAATCCCGTGTGCTTGTTACTCATAAAAAGAGCAGATTAGGACCTGGATGCCCCGAGGGATGGCCATGTGGATGACCACCGCTGACCAGCCAACGAGAGAGGCCTTAGAACAGAGCAGCCCTGTGGAACCCTTGCACGTTGGCCATCAGCCTCCAGAAGGGCGAGATCATCAATTTCATAGACTGATGTCTCCCAAACTGTGGCACCTGGATACGACAGTTCCAGAAAATGAAAAGGCTCACTATGCAGCTTCTGCATAGAATAAGCCAGCGGCCTCAGAGACACTGTCAAGATTTCTTCAAATCAAGCTGGAGATTTCTTGAGTTTATACTGCCCATCATCGCGATTTATACCTCAAGCATAACCATGCAGCTGTTTTCACAGAGGATTATTGTTCTGTGCCTTTGCCTGCAGGGAAATTCAGGCTTTCAAGCCGCATATACACAGCCAGTGGGGCAACTAGAACATCAGAAAGTGACAGATAAATTACCCAGGAGGGAGGGAGGAACATTCAGAAGAGTGCTTAAAAAATCATTTTCCCTCCACTGACACTGCGCTGGGCCATCCGTTATCAATTTTTTTGTATGTCAACTCCAAATTAGATCTATTTATTTACCCACACTGGGTAGACTTACACCCAAACTCACTGTATAGATTTAGCAGCTGCTCACATAGTCAGTCCTCTTCAAGGTGTTTAACAAAAATTAATTAATGCTACATACAACTCACCATATGTTCAGCATAACATGCAACCCACAGAGAATTGGATAAAAACTTTAAAATGAAACAATGGTCCTATCCTAATGCTTTTGCTCTTGGCTACTTTTTACTCGTTTCTGGGACAAATACCTAACACCCAATATGAAGGAAGGAAAGGTTTATTTAGCTCACAGTTACTGGAGGTTTCAGTCCATATTTGGCTGGCCCAAGGCTGAGCAGAACAGGGCAGAGAGAATCCAGTTCATAGCGGTGGAACAGAAACAATCGCGACAGAGGCAACAGACCAACCGGGGCAACAGAAAGCAACAGAGAGAAGTCTGTCTCTCTGTCTCTCTTTATATTGCATTCAGGCTCTCTGCCTCAGCCTATCCACTTGAGGCCACACCCACAATCCCAGAAGGACCCAGACCCATAATCCCATTGTCTTAGTTATTTTTTATTCATTGCTGAGACAAAGACCTGACACTCAAAATGAAGGAAGGAAAGGTTTATTTAGGTCACAGTTACTGGAGGTTTCAGTCCATATTCGTCTGGCCCAAGGCTGAGTGCAATAGGGCAGAGAGCAGCAGATCATGGCGGCAGCACAGCAACAATATGGCAACAGAGACAGTCAACTAATCAGGGCAACAGAGGAACAGCACCAGTCTGTCCCTCTTTAAGTTACCTCAGGCTCTCTGCCTTAGCCTATCCACCTCAGGCCACACCTATAATTCCCAGCAGTACTCAGACTCATAATCTCATCAGTACTAAAACACATAATCCTAATGGATCTTGGATCAAGTCTCAAACTCTAGAAGTCCCCACCCCATGATTGCATGAGGCTCTAGGGGGACAGCTAGACATAAACCATAACACTTTCTGTTTGATAAAGTTCCTGAGAGAATTAGTCAGGAACCAACTACAAAGCAGAGATTTGAATACCTACTTAAAAGAAGAGATTAATATTATCCCACTGCAGGTCTTTATATCTTCGTTTGGATCTTCAATGCAAATTTGAACCTTTATCTCTTTCCCAATTTTTTTTTTTCCTGCAGCATTTTGATGCTGCATTTCAGAATCCATAGGTAGGAATAAAGAGGCAAAGTTGGGAACAGCTGGGATTAGCCCCCATTTCCTGTGTCGCCCGATGTCTCTTCTACCTTCAGGGCCCATCCAGATGAGCAATAATATATCTTTCACAGCATTGGTTTCGAGCTGCAGGAATGTTCTAGATTTGGCTCCGGATCCCAGGGGGGCTGGGTGTGTCTGAATGCTTTCCCAAAGCACAATGTGCTGCATCTTCAGCTTCCTACTTTTGTTTAGTGACTCCTTCCTCTCTGGGGCACAGCTGATCCTACCCAGGGCTAGTATCTTCCAGAGTGCAGGCTGGCCACAAGTAAGCTGCCTTGGAGTTGGCTTGGTACCACTTGACCCACCTAGGTTAGCTTTCGTGATGACAAACCAGCCCACTCAGACATCTCTCCTGGTTCGCAGGAAGCCTGGAATGTGGGCCCCAAAACTCAGGCTTTCTTTTCACCAGCCCTGACTGTTGGGAAACCCAGAGGGACTATGTCTAACAGAGAAAAGACACCCTGTTGTGTCACTTTCCCCTGTGTCCTGGAAGTAAGATTCTTAACAAATGAGGTCTAGGGGCAGTCCCGGGGGTACAACAAGAGAGACATGACATGTAAATAGCATCACTAGTTCACAAGGAAGACTTTGGCCTTGACCTCAATTGTTACATCATTCTTTCCACATTTTATTTGCTTCCTGCATTGCTGGGCTATGAACAAAAAAGGTACTGAATATTCACCACCCCAAAGACTACTGTAGAAAGTAGGTGAAAACTGTCAGAACAGATAAAGCAGGGATTGCTGCTTTCTTTAAGGTCTGTTGCCTCATTTTCCTTAGGGCTCCCGCTGTGGACAGTGGGGAGAAGTCAGGCATGTGTTAATTTGCATGATTGTATTAACGAACTGTCAGCCACTCTGTCCCCCAGTATAACCTAAATTAATTCAACAGGAGCAGGTGGCTTAATTTGTACATTATTCACATTTGCTAGTAAACAAGCAATTTGGATTTTTAGCTAGAGTTCCCTCTCAGGAACAGAGGCCAAAAATGTTTGTTCAGAGACTGACCAAGGGAAATTCCTATTGTGAGTTCCTCTCATTCTAGACACCAACCCTGAAACACCCTTCCAGCTTTTCATACTGAGCAACTCTGTGTGAGATTCATCCCAAGCGCTACTGCACTCTTGCTTCTCAGGACCAGTCCTGAGAGTGGGGACAGACACCCTTCCTGGGTCCCTGGGCTCCCATTCACCATTTTCTGGCTGTAGGGCCTGGCTCTGCCTCCCCCATAAGTTCCTGTGTTTCTACTGAGCAGAACTCAGAGGCCTGGAGATCCACTTTCAACAGAAGTTTCTGTCTGTATCCTACTTGTCTTGGATTCTTTCTGGTGGCCAGTTCAGTTGATCATTCCCTTCCTATACTAGGTTGCTCTGCTCTGACTATGCCACTTCTCTTTCAAGACTGAAATTCCACCATGAATTCAGTCCAGGAGCTGAACTGGACCAGGTGACCCTCAAAGTGGCTGCCTGCCCACCCGGTCCTGGGGTCCGCACACAGCATGCTGCTCATTTCCCAGGGCAACAGTTGTGCTGGGCGTATTGCATAGGGCCTCTTTCTTTGTCTAATAATTTTGCAGAAGTTACTGTTCATCTTCATGCAATTGGATAGCTAGGGAAATAGGCTCCAAAGAGCTAAGTGTCTTGCCCAGAGTCACTCTACAAAGAGGGCAGAGCCGGACTTTGAGCCCAGGTCTACATAGATTCACATCCACAACTGTGTTCATGTTACTGTACCCCCCAAACCTGTTTGATCATCATCCATTTCAATGGCACTTCTTGGCCTCACTTCACGCCAGGAGAACTAGCTCAGCTGGCTTGGCTAGAATAGATGCTAAGGGGCAGGGTTTAGCAGTGGGAGACTCCCAAATATAGCTGCAATTTTGAAGACCACAAAGTTGACTGCTAAATCCAGAAACAGAAAGAGATGTGGGTGGTAAAGCCAGAAAAGCAGATTGATTAGACAAAATATTTGAGACATTTCCTAACTTACATGTATAAAAAATCCACTAGGATATGTAATTATATTCTTAGGAATGGCACTCAGCTCAGAGTCATTCATGGTTGTTATTGAGTTGGAAGATTTAGTTGCCTGATGCAACTGGAAAAGCAATAGCTTCTTTGCTGTAGTTTGGACCTTGAGTGTCCCAGAGGCCTGTATATTAAAGACTGAGTCCCCAGCTTGGTCCTATTGGGGAAAAGTGTAACCTTTAAGAGATGGGGTCTATTGGGAGGTCTTGGGATCACTAGGGGAGTTTTCCTGAAGGAGACTGTGGGAAACTCAACTCTTTATTTCCTAGACACCGTAAGGTGAGCCGTTTCCTCCACCCCACTCACCAGTCACCATGCAGTGCTTTTCCACAGACCCAGAAGCAACAGCGCCGACTTACTGTGGATTGGAGCCTTTGAAGCCACAACCCCAAACAAGCCTCTTTTCTTCTTTTTCTGGAGGAATGGACTGTCTCCATTGCTTAGTTGTAACAGAGAACTGATGAATGCAGTCTGTTTCCTGGTCACTGTCCCGTCTACCACAATGAACTATCATCAGAGGTAACGACCGAAGCACTTCAGCAAACAATTTTTGAGACTTCATTTTCCAAGAGGTTGTGGGATCTGTTTTATGCATAGTTGGTAATAAAAGTGGCAAGGTTGTGCATGTCAGGAGCCTTGCCAATGTTGAGTTACTTCTCTGCCCTTCCCTTTGATGGCACTTCAGGCTTGGGCCTGGTCTGTAACGCCTTAGGTTTAGAGATTGACATGAACACAAATGGGACCAGCTTATCCTACGAGACTACTGGAACTGCACCTCCTTTTCTAAAAGGAAAGCAAAGCTCTATAATACCTTCAGCCCTGCTCTTCTCACCAGCTCAAGGAACCTAGCATTTATCCCTGGATACCAAGGAAAAGCCAATGATAGAGGAGGAAAGGAAGGGGACTATTGACATTTGAGTCATTGTGTCTCTCCCAGGCTTGTAGGTTGACTCCGTGACCCCAGCGGGATGGTATTTGGGGATGGGCAGGGACCGGGTCTATTAAGATGAATGCCCTGAAGAGACACCACATGCTGAACCACATTCTCCCACCTGCCTGTGTCTTCTATGAGGACACAGTGGCAAGGTTAATGTCTGCAAGCCAAGAAGAGGGTCTTCACCAGGAACTGAATCTGCTGTCACTTTGATCTTGGACTTTCCAGCCTCTTAAATTGTGAGAAAATTAATTCCTGGTCTTTACGTCACCCAGTCTATGGTATTTTGTGTTGGCAGCACAAGTAGACCAATGTGGAAGCAGCAGGAAGGAGGAAAGCCCCGTCAGAACGCTGCAGTATGTCTAGGCTACTCATTAGAAGGCAGAGTTTTGGGGTTTCCTCCCCTTATGAAATGCTTCTTCAGGAAAGATCTGCCATCTTTATAGGCAGAAAACCCAGCTACCTTTATGAGGTGACCTATGGACCCTAAGAATCGAATATGGGTAGAATTCTATCTACCACATATGCTCCCCTCTACCATACCAAGACACCTCCCTTCCTATCTGGCCGGGAACCCTGTCCACTGAACTTGCTAACAAGTTTGGGAAAAGAAAAGCCCCTGAAATATATAACCCAAGATTCTTTTTGTGTTTTTCCTAGGCTGTACGGACTTTCCTTTGGAGTATTTCAAGTGCCATAGGAGCTGGCTGGCTGGCATCTTGACAGGGTCACCAGGTCCTCAGATCTTAGGACTGAGGAGCTCAATTTTGTGAGTTCACTGGAGTTCTGGATGATTGGTTTAAGCTAATCAAACTTATGAGATGCTGGCAGCTGCTAAGTAAATTTTTTCCTAAAATGGAAAGTATTTTTGAAAAACCAAATTACAGACTCCGGGCAAGGTCATAGAGCAGGACACGGAAAGATTTTTAATGGCTGGTGTCATCGAGCTATAGCAATCCTTTGCCTAGATGAGTGGCAGCTTCCAAACAGGCCTGATGGCTGCTGGAGCAGGTCAGAGCACCTATCCCTCTGCAGAGGGCAAGACACATGCACGGTAACTTGTCAGTGCTTCCTTTAGCTTCGCTTTTATTTTTGCCAAGCTGAACAGCTACTCGTTTCTGTCATTAAGGTGATACAGTTCCCGTGACTGCTACTCCCTTAGATTTTCTGTGACAGGGAGAACACGAAGGCAGCCCCCACTACCACAAATTATGGGAGAAATCACAGGGGTCAGAACACCTGAAGTGCAATGAATAAGATAAGCCTCGTCCTGGGAGCACCACCCTCGTGGGCCTGGTGTCTCCCCTGCCAGGTAAGATTTTAGCTGAGATTAAATTGCACTCAGGTTGGGTCTCTGTGAGCGGTGCGGTGACACTATCTCAGCTTATCTGCAGTGTATATCAACTCACCTCTGCAGTAGATGGCTAATCTCATCGAGGGAATGGCAGATCTGGGGGCTTCAGTGTCAGACGGTGGCATTTCCCAGCTTTGTCCCCATTACACACTTACTAGGCCTCCCCGCTGAAACAAAGGGAAATGAATAAGCAATTGAGAGGAAAGAAAACAATGGACGGAGGGCTTCTTTTTAGGCTTAAAATAAGTTGATCCACCTTCCTCTCATTCCAGTTTGGAACTGGGCACAAAGGTGCCTCGTGGGTTAGGGTTGGGTCTTAATGCTGACAGGTCCTGCCATGATATCCCTGGGGTGGCCATTTTTCACCTTGGCAGCCATTTTCCCCCTCAGTAGCCATTTGGCACCTGGGCAAAGAGGAGCCTGAAGCAGACACACAGACATGGAGATCCAAGAGCCTCTGACCATTTCTTACAGACAAATGACTACCTTCCCAGGTGCAGCCATATATATAGTCACAGGGAGAAGAAAAGAGATGCTCCGCGATTTTGCCACCGCCTCACTGAATGAGAGCCAGAGCAATTTCTTCTTCACTCCAGTCATCTTTTCCAGTAAATGCTATTCTCTGAAAGTCTAAACAGATTGAGAGATTTTGGCCTTACCATACCTTGGAGAAAGACACAATATTTGTTATTCTCAGATCTTAATGCCTGTTCATGGTGATTTTTAATGCTGCTTTTTAAAACTACTAAGGTAGCTTAATAACACAGCATTCTTTCTGCTATTGTTGAAACATTACATTATTCAATGTATCCGATTGCAGTGCATTTTGCTCTGTGCTCACGGTGCATGATTACTGTGCGCTCTTTGCAGCAGTATAATTGGGGGAGCAATTTGCTAGTGAGCCACTGAAGATGGCTGCATTGCAAATGTGAGGTGCCAGGAAACGCTGTTGCAGAGCAGAGCACCTTTCCTGGGTGCAGACACTGTTTCAGTCCGGTGAGCCCAGGGCTCTGATGCACCCTACCTTGCTCACCTCAGCCAGCCCCTACTTAGGAGTCTGATTTGCAAATCTAGTTTAGGGGACCCAAGATGTCTTGCTACGTGTGGGCTCCTGGGGGCTGATGGGATGACGTTCTTCTTGAAGCTTCTTTGTGCTTGGAGTTAGGTATCTCCTTGCCGAGGTCATATTCACCTCTTCATTTAAGTGGATTTGATTTTCTGAAGCAGAACTCACACACCCGTGATCAACAGGTCACCTCTCATCCACAACCATGGGGTCTTTAATTTTTAAGTTTAAAAAATTGTTCAAACTGGACGCAGTGGCACAGGCCCATAATTCTAGGACTCTGGGAGGCTGAGGCAGGAGAATCGAAAGTTTGAACCCAACCTTGGCAATTTAGGGATTTAGGAGGATCCTGTCTCAAAGAAATTAATTAATTAATTGATTAAAAATTAAGGAAAAGAGCTGGGGATGTAGCTCAGTGAAAACACCCTGAGTTTAATCCCCAGTAGTGAAAAGAAAAGTTGAAACGTTAACTTTAACAGATTTTTTTTTTTTTAGAACAAGTTTAGGTTCAGAGCAAAATTCAGCTGCAGATACAGTGTTTTCCTATGTACCCCCTCCACACACACACACAGCTTCTGCCATTATCAACACCTCTTATCAAAGTGGCACATTTGTCTCAGTCAAGATGCCTGTGGTGGCACTCATAGCAGCCAAGGTCCATGGTTGACACAGGAAGCCACTCTTGATTGTGAGCATTCTATGGAGTTGGGCAAACATAGAGTAAGATGCATCCACAACCATATCATACAGTGCCCAATATCCTTAAATATTGCCTTTAAATTATGGGAATCAAAATCATTTCCTAAATAGTTGTCCAAATTTAAAATTCAGAATTTCGCATGAAAGTCAGGACTTCTGGATCGTCTTGGCCATGCTACCATGCTAAGATGAGCTTGTCCCCTTAGGGGGTGTACGTCTTCCCCAGCTGTGCAGAGACCCCACGGCATACCAGCCAGCCTCTGAGAGCCTCTCAGGGCCCTCATGGTCATCATAGCAGCCCCCTAAAGCTCACCTCTTCATAATACCTGGGTGGGATTAAGTTTCAACATGGGAACTTTGAGGAGAAACAACGTTTACATGAAAGCAGATCAGATTTTACCCCAGCAAAACCTTGGCTTAGGACCAGGGCAGCCTTGAGCAGAGGATGCAGCTGGCCTGTCCTGGGCTCCTGACCCACAAAGCTGTAAGACAGTAAGTCACTGTTGCTGTAAGCCACTAATGTTCTGTCAAGTAGTTAGGTAGCCACAGAAAACTGATCCTTTCTTTCCTACCAGCTATGGTTTAGACCTGTGTGAGACTTCCAAGCCTCATGCGCTCATAGGTAGGACCTTTGCCAGGTGACTGGGTTATGCGGCTGGCGTAGCTGGCTTGGTGTTAGGAGACAGGGTCTGACTAGAAGAGGCAGGTCACTGGGGGCATGGCCTGAAAAGGCTCGTCCCCCTCCCCGGGTACTTACTTACTGTCCACTTCCTGCCCGCCATGCCATCAGCAGCTCTCTTCCCCATCCCCCTCTCCCATGTCATCCCTTCTTGGAGACAGCCATCTCCCTACTACAACAGGAAGCCAAGACGAACCTGTTCTCCTTTAAGTCTTGAAAGTCTGGTGTTGGGTCTCAGGAGTAAGGAAAGCGACTGAGTCAATGCCTACACTTATGTCTTTAGCCCATCTGGAATCAAGGAAACTCTTTTCCCTTATGACCAGGAAACAAATGGAAGAGAATGTTGTACGCCATGGTTCAAATGTTCATGCTTTCTCTCAAAATTCACATAATGGAATTCTAACCCACAAGGTGGTTATATTAGAAGATAGAGACACCGGGTCATGAGGGTGAAGCCGCCATGAATAGGACTAGTGCCCTTACACAAGAAGCCCACAGGAGCTCATTCACAGCATCCACCAGGTGAGGATGCAGTGATCTGGCTCTGTCTGTGAACCAGGAAGTGGACCCCCACCCAACACCACATCTGCTGGTATCTTGTTCTTAGATTTCTGAGCTCGAAGAGCTGAGAAATAAACTCCTGTTGTTTACAGGTTGCCAGTTGATGTTTTGTTATAGCAGCCTATGCCACTTCAGACACTCTACTTCCTCCAAAAGAAAGGGAAGGATGGAAATTGTGATTCAAATGTCTCAGCAAGAATTGGGGAGAAAGCAGCTGGACCTACCCGACCTAGAATAACTGCTGTAAAATGCCTGTTAGAGGAGCCAGGGAGATAGTGCAGGGGCATAATCACCTGCCTGACAAGTGCAAGCTCCTGAATTTGATCCCTGGTACCAAAAAAAAAAAGGCTTATTAGAAAACACTCACTCTAGCCCTTGTGCATATATTTTCAATAGGAAAACAGAGGCCCAAAGGTCCCACCTTGATTGATCATGCTTCCCCATAGTTCCCATTCATCTTACAGATGATTGATTCATAGAAAAACCTTTGCATCCGGCAGCAGATAATTATGAGGAGGTTGGAGGAGGTCGGTTGGAGGTCAGCCCTTGCTTGAGGAAGCTACATGCAACCCACTTACACTGCACAAGGGACGAATGCTCATTCATTTAACAATTACCTATATCCTGGACATCCCTAGGGCAGCTGAGAAAGCAGGAGGTAGGGTACACGGCCACTGCCTTCACGAGTTTCTGACCTCAGTGAGAACTCACACCACTTTCAGGATAAACTACAGGATCCCCTAGCACTACGGGACAGCTGCCCACGTGAGACATATGTTTTATTCTCACTACGTTGTAAAAAACCTGGGCCCGCTCAGCTATCCCACCCCAAATTCCCTCGGCTCACCCAGGAGCTTCACACTCCTGACTCCAGCAGCTTTGGTCTGGCTGGCTGGAATTCGGCACTGCAGGACTCAAGTCACTAACAGTAGCGCAGGGGGCTATGGTCAGCAGTGTGAGACGCACAGAGCTCTAAGATGCGTGCACTGTGCTCAAGAGGAAGGGACAATGAAGCCGTAGTGGACAGTGCAGGTGTCAGGGCCAGGGGACAGCGGGTGCTTTGCCTAGGACATGGATGGGGAGGCAGCTCCCAGCATGGTCTCTGTCTCTTGCTTTTGTTTTGTTTTATTTTCAGAATTCTACCTTCCGCTGCAGAGAAACGACGGCCTTCCCTCCCTGGCTTCAGACGGAGCCACGCCCTACCCGACAGTTCCAGCTGTCTCCTCTATTATTAAACAGCTCCAGGGCTAGAGATCCTCAGGCTGCCTTGGCCACCTCTCCCTCCTGCCCCACCCTGTGGGCCGGCTGTCCATTTGGTCCCCATCACCATCACAACCTCACCATTTACCCAGTGCATGCCAGCCCCATAAGAGCAAGCAGGGAGACGGTTGTGTCCGTTCTGCCTCTGAATGACTCCGCAGATTGTCCCCACCCCACTCTGTGGCCGTCACAGAGACCCCTGGTTTCTCCAGTGATCATTGCCTCTGGGGCCAGATCACCCGGAAGGTCCATGGTATTTCAGCTTGGACCTGGACCTCTCTGCCTTTCTGTGGCTTTGTGATTCAGCCGGCAGTATCAGAGTGGAAGCAGTGGGCTGAACTCAGACTTAGCCAGCCTAAACGCAAGCCTCTAGCCCTGGATTTCGTCCTCCTTTCCCCTCTTTCCTAGATTGGAGAAGACACTGGGGCTGTCAGGTCACAAAACTATGAGCTACCCATCTTTGGAGGATTATATGAGATGGAAACAAATGTCTGCTTTTAGGTTCAATTAGCATCCAAAATGCATGGGTCTTAGGTGTTTCTTTTACTGAATTTTGACAGCTGCATGACCGTGATGGCAAACAAATTAGAACAGACTGAACTTATGTCATGCAAGCCATTCTCTTTGGGCCCATTTGTTACACCAGCGTAACCGGCCATCTCACCAACACACCTTGTAAACAACCTCTCTGCCTCCAGCGCTCTCATGCTCCTTCCTGATCTCCCTTCCCAGTCAGGTTAGGTATCCTGCATTCCTGCTAGCAGACTGGAAGTCTTCCTTGCCAGTCCTCTCAATAAAATATGTACACTCATGTTTTGAAGGCTTTTTTCCTTTCTCCTAGTGAGAACTGTCCTTTCCTATTTGGGCATGATGGTTTCTGCTTGACTCACCCGTGTCTGGATTTTGGTATAGCTCCCAGAGGTCTTTGGTCAAATTTTGTTGTGGCGGTTGTTGCTCCTAAAGCTTCCTTGACACTAGATATTTCCAGTGAGGGAAATAGGATAGGATCTGGAAATAAATGACTGAGACTTTTTAACTGTTGCCCTGAATCACCCTCAGATTTCTATGCACCTACCTCTGCAGCCTACATTTCATGCTAGTGCAGCGCATAGAACATACAGAGCTGGTGAAGTTGATGGGATAGATTGCAGAGTAGGAAATTTGCTTGAAGCTTAATGTTGCTACTAAAGAATAGAAAGTGGAAGTCAGGAAACTCTTAATTGAGGTAATGGGTTTTTACTGAATGCCACACCTGCTGGTTATTTCTGCCTTCAAGGTGAGAAGAAGAGGCAACTGCCTTAGCTGACACCCACTGTGACCCACAACTTTGTGCTCAACCCCCAAAATGAAGTGGGGGTTAAAATTTGCAGACACTGGTGAAAAATAAAAAGATCAACTCAAAAGCAGAAAGCTGATGCAAGGAAGGTAAGATTGAAGTAGTTTCCCATTTTCTTTTGCCTAGAGGAATAAAAGGGCAACAGTCTGGTTTATCAAGACTGTCAGTGGCTCGGCTCAGGCCCTGGGTTACCCAAAGCCAAAGGAGGCTCTGCACCCCAGCATGACCACAGCTAGACCGAATGCAAAAGCTGAACGCTGAGCCGGGTGACCAGATGGCCAGAGCCGTGAGCTGGGTCACAGCAAGCTATGGCTGCAGAGCTGTGTCATCCGGGGATCTGCCATAGGCTGCCAGCCAGGGGCTGCCTAGAAATAGTTCTGAGGCTGACAGTGACCAGTTGCCTCTGGCTCAGAGTCAGTGCTCAGCCAGGACAGGGAGTCACACGTCGTCAGCTATTAAAGGCACCGCATGGGGGGGACAGTCTCTTCTCTCAACCCCAGCTCTGGGCCCTCTTCTAATAACCTGACTGGAATCCCAGGCCTCAGGCAATGAAACTAACTACAGGACAGGGGCTTGGACAGGGATAACGACGTGGAATTTTATATTCCACAATATGCACATGCACAGGCAATAAACCCGGAGACACAGAGACACGGATGTGGTTATTTTGGGCAGTTGGATTATGGGGGATTTTTTTGGTCTGCTTTGCTAAGTATCTCAGATTTTCTGCAACGAATATGCATTCTTGTTATAATCTGTAAAAGGTTAGGTTTAAAATTCATATGAAATTACAATTTCAAGGTAGACATTTTACCATTGAATCTATTTTGCTAACATGTATGACTCTTCTTTCTACCGTTCTTGTTGTATGCCTTTTCCTGTCTCTATTTTTATTGCCCTGTGTGTTTGTTTTTATGAATTTGTGCATAACGATTCACTACACAGCTCAGACTCATAGTGATCCTCCTGACTCTCCCTCCCCAGAGCTGGGATTATAGGCATGGGCCGCCATGACCAGACTCGGTCGCACGCTCAGCGCACCCCAGAGGGCAGAACCAGCATGGCAGGCGGTGCGGGGAATCAAACCCCAGTCCCTGTGTTTGCCTAAGCAGGTGCTTAGTCCATTGAGCTATCTTGCCAGTGCTACTACCCTGTTTTTAATGCCCTGGTATCCCAGCTACGCCCTATAACCAGGTGTTCTGAATGGGGATTTCAGGTGATGTGGGCCTGGAAGAAATGATTCTAGCCACGCCAAATGCACACACCCTAGGAACCAGGGCACCTCCCTTTTCCCACCGAGAACGACTTCCCCCATCAAATCTCAGTCCTTTATTCTTTTCAGTTCTCTTTAAAATTCTATCCCTGGAAGACATCTCACATCACTTGGTTCTTTCATTCACCAAATACTCAGCATTGTCTGTGTACAGAGCACCAGGATCATAGCTGGGCACGGAGTGTGTCCTGCCAGGCCCCAGCAGGAAATGCATCTCGCAGCCCCCACCTTGCTGAGGGGCCACAGGCTAGTCTGGAGCACTGCCCTTCACCCCACGGGATCGACTGCAGCCAGTGGCTCAGTTCACCCACTGTCTGTCATTAAATGGCAATATTTTTTTGGAGCCACAACCCAGAAATGATTGGAAATTAGTTTCAAGTTCTAGAGAACATACTAGCCAGCTCTTTTGGTGCTGTGACTGAAGACCTAAGAAGAATAGTTGGTAGGAGAAGATACTGGTTTTGGTTTATGGTTTCAGAGGTGCCAATCCATGGTCAACTTGCTCCAGGACAAATGCCTCAGGGCAGAGGTGCGGTGGGAAGAAACTTCTCGACCCACACAGCCTGGAGGCAGCGAGGAAGCCTGCCATGCCAGCCCTGCCCCTGGGGTGTGCTGAAACTGAGATTGAGACTGGACGTGGTGGCATGCACCTATAACCCCAGCACTTGGGAGGCTGAAAACAGGAGGATCACTATGCATCAGATCTGTGTAGTCAGGCCCTGGAGACCCTGTACTAAATACATTAAAAAGAGACCCTGTGAGTTCATTGATGAAGATCCAGCCACCTCTCTACGTCCCACATCTGAACACTGCTGCTTGGGGATCAAGACCTCAATGCTTACATTAGGAGGACACTTCCACTTAAACCATAAGGAGGAGAAACTAATGAGTAATTATTATAGCAACAGCTAGAATTACTATATCTAATAGACAGTATGTTGTATATGGATAAATAAATAATTATCACTTTAACAAACAAATGTTCTCCTAATGGTAGAAGAGGAGTGCTAGAATGGAGAATATTCCGTGTCCTGGCTCAAGTGCTTGGGCATATATGATCTTTTCTATTTTCTCACACCAGCCCTGTGCCATAGGTGCCACCATGAGGCTCACATTAGACAGAAGTGGTGGCACAGGACAATCATGAGTGTAGCTGAAGTTCCTAGATCCACAGATGACAGATCTTGGTGCCAAACCTGAAGGTCTGACTCCGCTATGCTGACTGCAGTGGTTTCCAGGGGTCACATGGGGGGGGGGGTGCTGTATGTTGAATGTAGGTGACAGACAAGCTGGCACTTAGCACGTGGGTACTACAAGGCTCCTAGCAGGGACAACGCCACAGCCAAAATCAAAGAAGAACCGAGATGCAAGATGGGGAGAAGTGAGGTTACTTCCGGGGAGAGCAGCAAGCTCTTCTCCCTGGGAGTTGGGGGACAGATGTGGTGTCTCTCCAAGCTGAAGGATTTGTGTGCATTGTTCAGACCACTGGGGAATACTGAAGGATTTTGAGAAGGGAAACACCAGAGTCGGCTTCCTTGAGATGATCATCCTTCAACATGTACCGTGGGCTGAAGAGGCAAGCTAGCCCAGGGTCGGTACGGAGCTCTTCTGGGGAAAAGCAATGGCGATGTAGAACAGTCACCTTCCCTGATTTCCATGTGCTTCGCATCTTGCTTGGAGGGCTCTGCCATGCTAGCATGTACTTGCTTAGTAATGCCTTAAAGATGTTGTTTCCTAGCTGTTAACTCTCTGATGTGCCTCCTCCAGTAGAATAGAAGTAGCCCCAGGGTTTAGGAGCCACTCTTGACAAAGCTAACCAGGGATTCTCTGCATGGTACTGGATATAGAGATGAGTTATCGCCATGACTTGAATATGTAAGGTATCACACTTGCTTTCTGATCAGCCTCACCATCAAGGAGCTTTACAATCTAAATGTCCCTGCTGAAATCAAAGTCTTTTCCACCAACTCTTTCCTTTGGGTTGCCAGTTAGCAAAGCTGGCTAACTACTACATGTGCAATGACTGTTGTATATCCATATTACTGTAGGTTTATTATGACATTCGTTGCATGATGTTCATAAATTATGCAGAAGGATGTGTGTGCTTGGGTGAACTGAATGCACAGGGCTCTACAGGATATGTTCTTCTCATCTGCATTTACGTCAGAGCTGGATTTAGCTTCATAGAGTCCATTTTTCTCTTCTTTAAACCTGGGGAAGGATTCATGCACCAAATAACTAAATTATATATTGGTGGCTAAAAAAATTATGTAAAATTATACACGATGAATATTTTATGATTCTAAACCCTGAAGTCAGACTCCAGATAGTTTTATGTCTGCAGTAACCCATATCACACCCCAATGAATTCAGCTAAAAACAAATGCCTTCCTTATGGAACTTAACTTTTTTTTTTTTTTTTCTTGTTGCATTTTTCTTTAAGGAGGCCTCAGAGGTTTTATTGTGAGCAGGTAGTGGTAGTAAGTGCACTTCACTGAAAGGAAAGCTAAGGGAAACCTTAGCTGGCTGAAACAAGGGCTTGTGTCCAGCATAACTCAACTCTCTAAATATGCACAAAACTGTTTAAGGTAAACCCTGGCTCAAATTAGGCATGCACTGGAAAAGTAGAATACCAATAAATAGCTTATGATTCTCCATGACACAACTTGATACACACTCTTCTTTGGTTTTAGAATTGGTCTATATTGAAATTGCCTACCAAATGCATTTTTTTAAATAATGAGGCATTAATTGGAGATACTGGGGCACTGTGAGTGTAATTTCATTAGTAACAGAGATAACCACTCCAAGCTTATACCTCCTTCTCTCTCAGTTACCTTCCCTATCTCCGTCTTTCCCATCTTGTTTAAAGAGAGAATTTTCCTATAAAGGTACATGGCTGTGTCCTCCAAGAGACCAGTGGGGGAAAAAAATGCTAAAATTGTGCAACAGGGGTGCAGAGTCTTGCAAGTTAATGCTTCAAATAGAGCAACTCCAAAATGGCCCTGCAGAAAGGCCAGGGTCCCCTCTTCTGCCCACTATTTTGTATGCTCAGAAGGGACCTCAGCAGAACCAAGAGAACTGTCAGCTAGATGGGTAGGGGATGACAAGAAATGGAAATGGTTGACTTTGTTGTGTAAAACTACATTTGGAAGATCTGCACCAAGCAACACAAGCAAGACATTTATATTACTGGACAGTTGGGCTGCTGGGACTCCTGGGCCTCCTCCTCCTCCTCCTCCTCCTCCTCCTCCTCCTCCCCCTCCTC
>PVJA010001508.1:0-35945 GCA_004027025.1 Myocastor coypus | reverse complement strand
GCCAGCCCTGCCCTCAGGGCGGGCTGAGCCGGCCATAAAAATGAGTGAATAAACAAACAAAGGTTCTGAAACAAGAATAAAAATAATAAATAAAAAATAAATTTCTGGTAATCTTACATATCTGTGTGATAAATAAATAAAAATACCTTTTAAAAGCCCTGCTGACTCAGGGTGGCAAAACAGGGGTCATAAGAATCTTTTCTGTCTAATCAGCAGTTGAGTTTCCAGAGATAACCTTCCCATTATTTTTCCTAGAAAAGAGCAAAGAGACAAGAAACCCCAGGAGGACTTGTTATGCAGACGCCATGAGTCAGGTGCCTGGATGCCTCTGCAAAGACGACTAGAGTCTGACACAAGCCTCAGAGAGGGCCCAGGACCAGGTGACACTGGAAGCACAAAATCTTGGTCAAGCCCCATGCTTATCTCCACCTCCTGCCCCAAGCTGGAAGAAATGAGGAGATGTGAGAAGCTGCTTTTCTGAGCTCGTGGGCAAGGGCGACAGGCTGGATAAATCCTCACACTTCCCCTCCTTAGCTCATGACCATAAGCAAGTTACACCTAGTCCAACCTCAGTGTTTGTATCTTTTATTTTTCCCAGTACTGGGGATTGTTGAGCCAAGGGCCTCTGCACTGAGCTATATCCCTAGCCCTGCTTGCTTGCTTGCTTGCCTGCTTATTCATACTGAATCTTGCTAAGTGACTAAGTTTCCCAACCTGGCTTGAATTGAAGAGCCTCCTGCTTCAGCCACCCAGAGTACTGGCATTACAGGCACATACCACCACAGCCAGCTTAGGGTAAGTATCTTGAAAATGACTATATGTTTATTTCTGGGATTGTTACAAGATTTAAATGAAACAATGGATTGAAACCACTGAATACTGACTGTCGTGCAGTAAAGCCTCCGTAGTTGTGGGGCTCTCTGGATAAGCTCCCTCTCATTGGGTCTGCTCTTCCCCAGTGAGCCTACCATTGCCACTAGTAAAATAGCCACCTACAATCCATGTATCACTGTCTCTCCACACTGGGAAAGATTTTCATAAAAGTTGGTGGGGTGTAGCACATAACACCCAAAATATGGTGCCTTGAAGTCACACTTTCCTACTTTCTGTGTGAGCACTGCCCTTGGGGTATTCCTTGCCCTGCCTCTCCTGGGAGTGTTGTCATGAGACCCCTTTTCCTCATGGAAAAAAGATGTTTGATCCCACACTCAGTGGAAAATAATACTCATGTATTCACCAGAGCTCACATCAACATACAGCTTCCCTGGGTTTTTTGGTTCTTCATTTCTGAAATCTCCCTGTCTAGTAAAACTTGGTAAAATAAATTCATCACATTTCTCTCTTATAAGTTTCTTTTGTTATGGGGGTGTCAGTCATGAGCCTTGTAATTAGTGTGGGAAAGATTTTTTTTTCTTCTCCTAGCAAAGAGTTCATACACTAGAAAGAAATGTCTAGCAAGTTTTTCCTTCTCTCAGAATATTTGTATGTTAATTGGGAATAAACACAAAATTATTCTAGCAGTGCAGTTTTAGGCCTCAGCAAACTAATAAGGGAGGCATGGGGTTTTTGTTTGTTTCGTTTGTCTGCAAATAAGGAATCCTTCCATGGGCTCTTGAAAATCATGTAAAACTTTTTAAAATGGCTGGTTGAGCCTCTAAATTGAACTACCAGTTTACAGAAAACACAGAGGACAGAGGAACATGATGAACGACACTGAGGTACAACTAGTAAAACCTGCACTGTGAACATTTCTGTAATGGTGAGAGAATGGATGGATTAAAAGATACAAAACACATATTGTTCTTAACTCATCAAGTATGGGCTGTAAGTGGACCCAAGAGCTCAAATGAACACTTCAGTCTCGGGGATCGTGAAAGACCAAGTGATCTTACTCTCTTCTCTTGAGAATTTCCTGTCATCCCACAGCCTGTCCCCCATAAACAGTAGCCCCAGGTCTCCCTCCAGTCCCTTTCATTCTTGAATAAACTGATCAAGTCATACAAGGGTGATAATGATAGCATATTAACTACTAGTAGTATGGATAACTCCCTATGAACTTACACCCAGCTTTAACATTGCAGACTCAAGTAAGAACACTTGGCCTTCTCCTGACACACCCCCTTGCCTCCTTCCCCAATGATAACCAAACTTAGTGAGCGACATTCTCATGCAATTTCTTTCCTTTAAAAAAGGAAAAATGGTGTATGAGTTTTCTAATCAACATGAATTTTTCAAATACTCACACTAGATATAGGCTACCCACAAAGAAAATATAGTATATATTGTTGCATTTTCAATTTTTACAAATGTTTTCGCATTGTTAGAGTCCTGTACAGGTTACTTTTCTTGGTCTGAGCTGTGTTTTTCAGATTTATTCACGTTGATGCCCATAACTCTCATTCAAACAGGTTTCCCACCGCTAAATTGCATTCCATTGTGTGAATATACTGCCACGTATTGATCCGTTTCTCCTGGAGTAGACATTTAGGCTATTTTCAGTTTTTCTTTTTTACAAACAAGGGCAGAATGGACATTCCTACAGTTTCCTTGTGCATAATTGGCAGCCTTTCTCTAGGCCTCTTTATCAACCCACTTTTCCCTTCCCATCCTCTACCCTGACAAGTTGAGAAATAAAACCCTTAGAGCCCTGGCTTGGGTCCTCCTATACGTTAAGTATGTGCTCTCTGCCTCCCTAGGCAGAGTGAAAGAAAGAGCAGAGCAGATATTTAATGAATTCATGAAAGCATCGCTCCATAACTGAGCACTTCCTCCCAGGGTCTTCCTTGAAGAAGAAGGTTTGGGGAGCTTAGTTATCTGAATAATTGCCCTGTCTAGACCCAACTGCCACCTCCCTGAAGTTCTTGGCAGTACCCAAAAGGGGTCAGCACTAGCGGAGCACAGTTAAATTTAGACATCTAGAAATAAAAGGCCTAATTAAGAACCAGGAAGTTGCTCTTGGGAAATTAACAAAATTTGCCAAGGCATCCTTGGGTATGCCAGAGCCCGACTTGGCAGGGAAATTCTGACAAAAGTCCCAAGTTGGGAGGTGGGGAAGCATCCCCAGATCACCAGGGCTGGCTGACTGGCTGCTCCTTGAGTTTCCCAAGTCGTACTTTCTCTGCTAGTCAGGAAGGAAACTACTGCAAGCTAATTGGAGAAGCTTTTCTCCAGCATTAGAGTTGCTTGTCCTGACTCCTCTCACTTACACACTTAGCAGGATGAAAAATGGTGAGCCCTGAAAAATCTTTCTAATTCAAAATGAATTTCTGATCCCTCAGATTTCAGAAGGACTTTCCCCAAACTGGGGCTATGTTTACTCAGTGCAAAGCTGGATAGAAGAAATAAAGTTAGGTAGAAAGGAGACAGTGAAATTGTACTTTAGAAATCACAATTTTGAGAAGACTACAGTTTAAAGATGTCATCAGTGTTACCTGAGGCCACAATGCTTTGCACCAATGCAGCTGCATTCTCTCTCCATTTTCCGGAATTCATTGCTTTTTAATTCCTAAGAATTTGAAAGATACAAAACGTTCATCCCTGCGGTCAGTAATTTTTTTCCAATACTGTAAATGCATAAATTCCACAAGACTTCCACAATTGATGAACTATTACTATTATTCTCACACTTCAAATATATATCAATGATTCACATTTTTAACCTAGTTAATACAGCTTTCTTTAGTCCGCTAATGGGAAACCTGAGTTTAAAGCAACAGACACTGCGTAAAAGATACACAACTCAAAAGAATAAACATTCCAGGCCCTGCAAACACACTTTGGTGTTCTGAGACAGGGTTTGCATAAATACTCTGGGCTAATCTTGAAATCACTATGTAGCTTAGGATGGCCTTGAACTCGTATGCCTCCTGCCTCAGCCTGCTGAGCACTGGAATTACACACATGTACCACCATGTCTAGCCTGGATTATCCATTCTGATGTTACCACCCCAGGACCACCTAATTACCCCCAACCAAGACCCTCATGGGTCTCACTCTCACGATCTTTTCTTTTTGAGAGTGTACTTACTTTGATTCTGCCTAGTACATGCTCCTGGGCCTCTCACCAATGTGTTCCGAAGGGCTCTTCTCTAACAGGAGCCTTGAACCTGCTTGGAGAAGGCTGAGGTCCCCCCATCTGCTTCAGGGGGACCTCCACCTTGGACTCCACCCAATGACAGGTATATTCAACAAACTCCCATGCTAATAGCAGTAATATGGCCATGTCCCTAGCAGATTCTCAAATTTTAAAAATAAGCTTGACTTAGAAATGCTTGGTCTTCATATACATGGAAGTAAGTTTGCTGAAGCTCCATAATGGAGCCTTCATATAAAATATCAAGTCACCACCTTTATGAGGCCTTTGGGGGCTGTATGGTGTGGCACAGGCTGTACTGCACTTGGACGTGGTGTGCCGCCTGACCTCACTCTTCAGATGGGGCTGTCTGCCTCCTAGGGCACCCAGAGGATCAATGGAGATAATGTACTGGAAAGCACTTTGAAAAATACAAGGTGCAATTCAAATGGATTATTGACAGCCCTTGGTTAAGTGTTCATTTGATTGCTGAATGTCCTTGAATGCAATGAAGCATCATTTCTTATAAACCGTTTTATAACTCAGACCTTTTTACTAATTCTCAGTGACCTTCCCTCCAATCATTTTGGCTCTTACGGTTTCATTCTACAGTCCAAGAAGCTGCTGCATGGAATCTCAAAAAGTAAGAATAAAATGCTCTACAAGTCACCTGCTACCCTGCCCTGTGCAGACCCCTCGAGGGCTCACCTCTGCCCTTAGGGATGAGCCCTGCTATCTGGTCCCCTGGCTGAAGTCCCCTCTCAGAGTGGCTTCCCCAGACAGGAGCAACCTCCTGCAATAGGCATCTCTCACCAGCCCTGTGACCTGAAGGATCCTAAGGTCACTTCCACTCACGACCCCACACCAAACTATGATCCGTGGGCCACATCAGCCACCAAGCCTCTTTTTATCACAGTTTGAGCAAAAAAGTGGCTCGCAATTTTTAAAAAATTTGAAAACCTTGAGGAGGCATGGTGGCACACACCTGTAACCCCAGCACTGAGGAGGCTGAGGCAGGAGCATCACTTCAAGTTCAAGGCTGGCCTGAATCATACGAAGTCTGTCTACAGAAACTCAACACAATGGACATATACATTTAAATATGGCGTGGCTTTGCTTATATGAGAAACCCAAATAAAGAGCAAATAAAAGATAGCAAAAAGTAGGGAAGTAAATCTTCCTTAAAAGGGAGAGGAGGTGGGAGGTGGAGGGAGAGGACAGGAAAGCGAGGGGTGCGTTATGTTCATGTACTAATGCCAGAAGTGTAAACCACTGGGTACTAGTAAAATCGAAAAATAAAAATGTAGAGAACTATAAAAACAAGATATGTATATATATATATATATATATATATATATATATATATACACACATATACACATATATACATATCATTCACATTTTAAGAACTCTATTTCATGACAATGAAAAGTGAGGTTCAAATTTCAGCAGCATGCCTAACTGCAGTACAGTTTTGTTAAACGGGACCCACGCTGGTCACTTTTGGTGTTGCCTCAGGCTGCTCTGGCTGGGAAGGCACAGCAGAGAGGCCACCCCGGGACACAAGCCTGCGAGGCCCAAGTATTTACAATCTGTCCCTCCCTGCAAACTCCCACCGACCCTTTGGTTGGTTCTACAGGTAACTCTGATTCCCCTGAAATGTACAAATAAGGCTATCACCACCCGAATCCATTTGAACAAAGCTTTTCAGGGCCTGTGATGATCCGAGCAGCATTCTTGCACCAAGAACCTTTTAAAAACAATATCCAGGATAGTCAATGGCCCCTCACTTCAAGGATCTACCAGGATCCTGTAGAAAGCTGAGTGTGCAGAGGTTTTACGATGTGAAAACCTTACCTGGGCACCGACTTCGGAGCCAGATCCCCAGGCAGGGGTCCTACGCTTCACCTACCGCTAGTGCCTTGCACCCCGAGTAAGGTACCCGAGCTCTGCTCTGCCTGCTCCCTTCATCTGGGCAAAGAAGGTGATGATGGTGCGGTCCATAGGGCTGTTGGGAGACTGAGAGAGTGACCCGTGTCCAGACCCGCAAGGGGAACACTGGAAGGGCACCAAAATGGTAAAACATGTAACGTTGCGCATTCTCATTGGCATGAACAAAGGAGCACAACCGAGCGTTGTTGAGTCAGCATGGGAGCAGTGGTGTGTGTGTGTGTGTGTGTGTGTGTGTGTGTGTAATGAAGAGCCCAGCTTCTCTCTGACCATGAAAGACCTCCAGGGTTCAGTGCCTGGTGGGTGTTTCCTAGCACCCAGCCTGGTGGTGAGGTTTTCAAGTGGCTGCATGTTAAGGCCCCCGCTTGCACAAGCACAGTCCCGATTGGCCTCACTCTCCCCTCCCCATTGGTCCCTCCTCTTCCCTTGTCCTCAGGAATCCTGCTCTCCCTCCTCCCCTCCCATCACCATCAGCTGTTCAGGACAGAAACTCAAGGGTGGCCCTTGTCCCTGACCCACCCCCACCCCTGCTCTCGCTACCAGGTCCTGCTCACGGCGCTTCCTGCCAGCTCTCAGAGCTGTCTCCTCTCTCTCCTCACCGCCACCATCTCACTATCTCCTTAGGTCTCTGCCCTTCTAAGGACCTCTCGGTGCTCCTCAGGCCAGACCCCAGTTCCCAGTTGGGAAGCCCCACCTCCTAACCCTGTGGGGCCCAGCCAGCCTCGCTTCCTCTCAACTCCTCAGACTCTTGCTTTGCTATTCCCTCTCTCTGGAAGGCTTCTTCTTTTTCTCAATTGCACTTCTGGTGGTGATCTTACCTGGGCCACTGCCCTCTCTAGGTACTGAGCACAATTAGAACTGATTAATTATGCGGATCTTTGTTGTATACTATCTGTAAGCTCCAGGCAGGCGAAGAGCTTTTAGTTTTTCATGCTGATGCACTGATAACCGCTTCACTCTGAAAGCAGTGCTCACAGGCAGTTAGGCTCTTGACACCTGCCTGCTGAATGGTTATCTTTTCCTTATTAGAATCAAGCTTCAGTAGCCATGGGCAGAGTCAATATTCTATCACTCAAGCTCAGCCCAGTGTTTGACTTACACGAGATATGCCGGAAGTATTTGCTGAGCAAGTGTGAGTAACTTCGCACAGATATCTCTGTGTGTCTTCCCAGAATTCCTCTCACCCTCTGGTCCATGGGCTGAAGGGAAGGGAACAACAAATACCACCTTCCTCTCGGATGAGGAGAAGCTTCAGGTTGGGAACCTTTGTATGCCAATCCTGCTACTTGTCTTAGTTACTTTTTACTCATTGCTGGGACAAATACCCGCCACCCAAAATGAAGGAAGGGAAGGTTCATTGAGCTCACAGTTACTGGAGGTTTCAGTCCATATTCGGCCGGCTCCAAGGCAGAGAGCAGCAGTTCATCGCGGGGGAACAGCAACAAAACGGTGACAGAGGAAGCCAACCAAACAGGGCAGCAGAGCAAAAGCATGAGTCTGTCTCTCTGTCTCTCTTTATATTACATTCAGGCTTTCTGCCTCAGCCTATCCACCTTAGGCTATACCCGTAATCCCAGAAGTACTTAAACCCATAATCCCATCAGTACTAAAACACATAATCCCAGGGTTCATGGATCAAGTCTCAAACTCTAGAAGTCCTCACCCCATGATTGCATGAGGCTTTGGGGGTAAGACTTGACACAAACCATTACCCTACTCCAACCCTGTTACCTTGGGAATGGGAAGAACGTTCCTCACAATTTCTTCAGTCCTGCTGGCATTTGACTGTTTTCTACAATATTCTCATTCCATCTTCTTGCAGCCGAGCCTGAGTAACACGAAAAGCAATGATTCATCTCTTCCTGAGGAAACCAATCCCACCTTTCGTCACCTTTCTGCGTGACATGACAGGAGCTCTTTGTCATCCGGAGTGCCAGCGAGCACCGCATGGCTCCTGTCTGTGTGTCCTGACCCTGGTCCTCAGGGTAATGAGCTTGAAGCTATGCACTACATCTCCTTAATAAGCCAGGGAGTCAATTCAGTGCATCTTGAGAAGTGTATTTATTCAAATTTAAAAGAAAAAAGAGGATAGAATAGAAAGAGAACAAATGAAATAGAATAGTAAAATAGAATAGGATAGGGTAGGGTAGGGTAGGGTAGGGTAGGGTAAGGTAGGGTAGTATAGGGTCAGGGAGCATAGTGTACCATGGCATAGCATAAAATAGAAATGATCAGACTAAAATAGAAAACATCAAGGAAAAGTAAACGCTGTAAAGGTAAGTGTTCTCTGGAAAGCTTGTTTCAATTATATACACACGTATATGTATATCTTGGGGCTGAAATACAAAATAGAATTTATAGGCAACAACCAAGCAAGCCACGGTCCTGAGACCTGGGAAGCCCCTTCTGTTGTTCCTGGCCTTTTCCTGGGCGCACCCCAGCCTCTTCCCTGGTTTCCCGGGTGATGTAGCATCGGTCACTTGACCTCGCAGCTCTGTCCACATCCCTGTGACAAGGAGATTATGGGAAATAACTGTTAGCAGCAGACGCCGAGGCCACATTTTTCTCCTGCCGGGGTTGTGTACATCTTGTGGCCCTAATACTTTCCTGGAAATAAAGCAGGCAAAAAATAGCCGGGAGCGATTCTGCCTCCCCGCTTTAGTTCATCACCATTACATGAGCGGCTCCGAAGAGCGGGCACAGGCCTCCTCCGTTCACTTACTTCAGAGCCCGCTCCAGCTACGCTGCTCTCTCAACATCAACTAAAACCGTTAGTTGGGCGGCTTGGTTTTTGTCTCGGTTTTTTGGCTCTGTCACATGATCCTATTGTCTCAGGCTGAGCTTTCTGTCCCCGTGCTGGTCACACAAATTCCCTAAAGTCCTGTCTATTCTCTTGCTCTGGTACAGGCTTAGGATGAAAGGTGAGGGGACCCTCCTCTTCTCGGCACTGTGGTTTGCTCAGTGAAAACTGCTTCTTGTTTCAGGCCATCCCCAGCAATGTCCTGTCAGATCCTGGTGACACTACACGTTTGCCATCCCTCCACTTCAGGAGTGAGTGAAAGAGCAGCGCTTTTTGATCAGGTGTTCTAGCTGTATATCCCTAGAATCTCTGACTTGGTCTCATGGTGTCTGCAGAAGGTTACTTAGCCTCACCGTGACATACCATCCCTCCCACAGGCTTTTATAGAAATCAAAGCACAAAGAGGTGAATGCACTCATGGAATTATAAAAAAAAAACATATATAGCTATACTTAAGCATATATGTAAGTGTATGCATCCTGACATGCAAGAGCATGGATAATCCTAGGTGCACAGAGCAGCGACAATATCTCAATGGGCAAAGGGGAAACAGAGCTAGAAACCAGCCGAAGTCCTCCTCCGGCCCACATTTCCTGTGATCACTTCCCACTCCCAAAGTAGAGATAAGCAGCTTCCAAGTTTCATCTATACATGCATGCTTATGTGTACTCTGGACTGAAATGCCAAGCGCGCCGAGTGCAGTTCCCGGGCAACGTGAATCTGGTCCCATTTTTATTTTCCTTACCCCCAGCCACATTATGAGAGACTGATGAAGTGTTGGCTGAAATCAAAACACAGAGTGCAGGTGACTTGCGGGGCTTTGGGCCCAGCAGCACGAAGACAGAGAGAGAAGGTGAAAGACAGGAAGACCCAGGATGGACCTGGATGCCCAGCCAGGGATCCCTACGCTGTCCTCAGCGCGCTCACCAGATTCCTATTCGTAGCAGGAACGACTGTGCTCATCAGCGTTTATTTTCAGCGCAACTTTCATTCTCTGACATTATTCCAATTTCAGCGAATAATGAGTGCAGAATCTCATTTACACGTTGCCTCAATATCATGTAAACGTAACTCATTTATTGAAGAGATCTAAACTCAGTCATCAGCTCAGAGCAATCCTCAGTGGCCGGTTTTTTAAGCGCTCTCTGGCCTCCCTCCCTCCTTGCAGTCCTGCCTTCTCTGTGTCCCCTGGCTGCATGCGCCCCACAGGCTGGGTCTGCTTCTTCCTTCTGCGGCCTTGCCTGGAACCTCAGGGAGAGCTCTCTGCTGCTGGGGGAGCTTTCCTGCGTGCCCCGGCTATTTAAGACTTCCATCCTCCTGACACTGCGTTGGTCATCATTCTTGGTTGATTTTTTTTCCTCCATTTTCTGCAAACATTTTTTTTAAAACCTGAGCTCATGAAGTCCATCTCAGCCACCTGTCTTTAAACACATTCAAATTTCCTCCCTCCTCAGAATCTGCTGGGCTTGTAGAGATGGCATCTTATTTTTTGAGAGCTGCTCACTGTTGGAAGAGGTTCTCATATCACAAAAGTTCCCAGCCTTCTCTCTGGTCCTCTCGATAGCTCAGATGACACTGCCACTTTCTACTTTTGGACAGAATATCAGATGGAAAGTGCTGACTCACCCACGTCCCTCTGTGCTTTTGAGAAACCAGCATGCATTCCTACAAGCTTCTCAGAGAACTGTGTACAGCCAGGCAGATTGCAAAAAGTCTGGAATCTCTCTCTCCCCCTCTCTCTCTGTCTCTGTCTCTCTCTCTATGTCTCTGTCTCTGTCTCTCTGTCTCTGTCTCTTTCTCTCTCCCTTCCTCCCTCCCTCTCCCTCTCTTCTCCCTCTCTCTCGCTTTTCTAAAAGAACCCTTTATGAGCAATAGCAATCATTGTTAAATCTTACTGAGGGCCGACCTTTTCCCAGAGCAATTTTCTCCCCACTTGATGGACTTCATTTCATTAAATCTTCCCACAACCCTGTTCGGGCAGACTCTGTTATTTCCACGTTACAGATGAGGATACAAAAGCACAGAGAGTTGAAGAAATGCTTCTGTGATTGTAGAAGGAAATGGCTGGGACACAGTCCCAGGTATCAGGTGGCCCTGACCTTACCATCATGCCCTGGTCTTTCTAAACCTAAAGGAGATGATATATTTATCTCCATCATCAAGTATTATCCCTGCTATTTCCAACGAGGACTTGAGCCAATAAAAGTGTTCTTGAATCTTGACAGACAATGAATTCATCGTCCACATTTATATCACGGATCTCTCCTTTCACGGTCTGCCTTTATTCCACTTATTGTCACCCTGCACTTGGATATCTAGTTCACATGTCAATAAATCCCCAATAAAGAGGGCCACCTTCTGCATCCTTTCTTTTTTGCTTTCTTTTAATGAATTTAGTACAGGGTCTACAGGGTGCTCAGGGTCTCGCTATGTAGATGGGACGCATAGTGGTCCTCCTCTTTTCAGGCTCCCAAGTGCTGACAGGTGCAAGCACCACCATGGCCAGTATCCTAACCCTATTTCAGAGTGCCCTGGGGGCAGAGCTGGGATGGCACAGCGTGCTGGGGTCCAACCCCGACTGCTGCACTCTGCCTAAGCAGGCGCTTTAGTCCCCTGAGCTACTGGCTAGCCTACTTCTTAATTCTTCTGTATGTTAAATAGACATTAAGTAGATGGCAGAAAAAGTGAGCTCACTCTCTCTATCAGCTTTTAAAATGTTGAATAAATAGGCTGACTCCTAGGCAGGAACAATGGTGGCAAGGATTTTCTGAAAACAATATTGTTTGTTCTGGTAGGATTGGGTTTTCCAAATGGGCGCCCCATGGGCTGTCATAAAAGCCCCGCACTTCACAAATTGTCACACATGTCTGCAACTCCACAAGTAAGGATTTATTTTTACAACCTATATCTTCCCAGTCATTTGTACCTTAGTCTTTGCTCCTTACAAAGAAAGAAAAGTAAAAAGAAAAAAAGATTCCCTAGCTCCTCAAGGGGCATGCACTCAGCCCCATGTAGAGTGGGCAGGGGAGACTTTTGAGAGGACCATGGGACCATCACTACATACAAGTGGTGGAGACTGCGGTGTCAGTAAGATGAAGCCTTCAGGTAGTAAAAGAAAGGACTCCAAAGGATCCCGCTTAGTGACTCTGAAAACCCTTTCCAATAAGATGTAGGCTCATCGTTTTAAACCAAACAAGCTGCTTCAGAATTGAAAGTCTTTATCAAAGCAATCTTAAAAAATAACCTCAGAGGCCTCAGTGAAAATCTGAGAAATTAGAGCAAATGAGGTCAGTTGAATATGGCCGGTGTGTCTATAAAGATGTGAACCAAATTGAATTGTACTTGCCAGCAAAGTACTGAGTCTGCAGAAGAGCCAGCTGCTCCCCAACGCGGCCGCTCCCGCCAGCCTCTCTGTGGCTTCGTCCTGGCCCCGCGCCTGTGCCTCGTCTCTGAGTATTTCGCACTTCCCAGATCATCACGCCCAGTGCTGGCTTAGAAATAAAAGATTCCTTAAGCGAGGAATCGTGGCCTTCTCCAGGCACTTCTTTTGAGAGGCATGTTCCAGCCCATGTTGGGGAGCAGCCTCTGACTCTCTGGGGATCTTCCGTCTGTGATTGCAGCTCCCCCGCCTCGGTTTAAGCAGCTGGGCTCATTCGTGGGTGAGGGACAGGCCGGAGAAAGTGATGGGTGCATTCGCCAGGTGCTTCACCCGGTTCTGCGCTCCCTTCCCTCCTTGCTCCCTGGGATGTTTTGAGAATGAATGAGCTAATTATCTGTGAGTGCTGGGGAGCCCCTGGAGACGGGGGGGCTAGTGCCCCGACACTGGTCCCACTTCCGCTCCAGCTAACTCTGGCTTTCGACAAGGTCCGGTGCGCGTAGACCTGTGGGCAGCCACACACCACCCTGCTGTGGCCACGAGCCCCGCACAGCGCCTCGCAGCCACAATCACAAGAAACATCTGCAGTTTTCAGTCTTTTTAATCCTCAAAGCAAATGGGGAAATTGGACACACACCAACACCCTAAGAGCCCAAGAACTGTGTGCTTTCAAATGACAGAAAGTAAATACATAAGCAACAGAAAACCACTGAAATGAATATCTTTTTTTTTTTTTTCAAAATTCCATTTCACATTGAAAGAATCTGTGTGCAAAGTAAGGTGTTAGTAAAGAATGCCCATGGTCTCAGGGACATGTGTCCACGAAGGACATGATTACAAGGGACTTTACTTGGGCCCCACGTGACCAAAGAAGACCCAGCTCTGAAACGATCTCCTAGAGATCGGCTTAATTAAGCAATCAATTTGGAGGGAGGGCAGGTTAGAAAAATCCGTTCAAGTATCTCTTTGATGAAATTGACAAGCGAGTTTGAGGCAGACAAGCACGAGGGGAGAGACGGAGAGGGGGGAATTGGGGGCGAGCCCTTCCCAAGGCCTCTGGCTGGTGGCTTCTGAGGCAGCCCTTCTCCAGCTCCACCTCTCTATGTCTCTCGCTGCTGCTGCAGGAATGCTTCATTTCAAATCCCACCAAAGATTTCTATCTTCTGCTCATTTATATTAGGAATTTAGAGAACTAGCATCGAGTTGCACAAGATGAGGGAATTAGGGAAATAATGTTAGAACTACTTAGATTTGTGCTTTGCATTTCACAAGTACAAGGGGGAGGCTTTAAATATTAGATACAGGAAATAAATGCAAATAGAAAAATATCCAGATAGGGTCTTCATGGAATAGCAATCGCAAGCCTTTTCTAAGTCCTCCTCCTAGCTATTGCTTGAATATGGAGGTTCTGTCCACTTCTGGGGGACTGTGTTAAGCACTGGATCATGGGCACAGTTTCCATGACAGCCCTCAACCCTGGGTCCTGATAGCTGGGAAATGTGCTGTAAGTAATCTATCACAAATGAGCAAGAACTGAAGTTCATCAGTGATTTATTATGCTGTGGCTAAGTGGCATAGTTCAGAATTGTGACCATGTCAGGATACCTCAGGGTTGCTATATTCCAGTTGGAACTTACAGTAACAGGGACCTAGAGGCTGGGCCTGCAGAGTCCTAGGCTGACTACAAACAGAACGAAGCTGGGCATCTCTGCCTTCACTTGGGTGCCTGCGTCCTCGGGTGCCTTAAGTCTTCGGCTGAGATTCCTGCTCAGCCCTGTGCACTGGCGAGTTAATCGCTTAATGCATGATGTGTTGCAAGGTTTATTAGCCTTGAATTACCTAGCCTACCTCATCCCTCTTCTGGACTAAGGACTCCAAGAGAAGAGTAACTAAAGAAATGCTCGGGACCTACATGGATATCCAGCAGCCTGCTTTGCTGACACCCATTGCCAGACCCTTAGAGTGTTACCTTGAAGTCTCAGCCATTGTCCTACACCTGGAGCTGCCTCTAACTCCAAGCAAGGTGACCGCACCATGATAAGGTCATCCCCTGCAGGAGAGCAAATACCCCACCATGGGAACCGAGGTTCCCCCAAATCAGACACCATCATCTCATGGTGGTGGCTGAACTACTCCTGGGTGATGGCAACTCTCCCAGGACCCCACAGAACCAGTCCCTAGACCCCAGTCAACCAACCACCCTGGACATGATCACCTACTGTCTTAGTTACTGTCTTAGTTCACTGTTGAGAAAAAAATACCTGAAAAGGGGGATCTGAAGGAGAAACGGATTAGTTAGCTCACAGTGTGGAGAGGCTCCTGTCTGCAGTTGGTTGGCTCTAAGCAGGGTGGCACATGGCAGAGGAGTGTTGCAGAGAACAGTTCATGGCACCCACCAGGTAGCAAAAGCAGCAAAAGAGGGGAAGGCAAGCCTCTGTCTGCCCCTTCAACTGTATCCAGGCTGCCAGGATTAGGGCAGTGCCAAGCCTATCAGTGGATTGGTTTAGTAATCACACGCCCTTAGGCCTAGCACCCTTTATCCTAGCATTGCACCACGAACCAGTCACACACTGCATTCAGCCACCTCTGGAAAAAGCCTCCGCCACGACCACATGTGGCTCTGGAGGGACATCTAGACACAAGGCACAGCACCTACACAGCCCGCTGTGTAAACTCCCAACGTTTGCCTTTGTTCCCCCTTCCTGCAGAATCGCGCAGCTTCTGTGAGCTCCTCAAAGCCTGTTCTGGACCCTCGCTTTCCAGCGTGGTCTTCCTGACTGGAGTGCCTTTCCCTGCCTGTCAGCAGCCCTCATCAATCTGTTAGACTGGCATCCAGGGACCAGCGGCCAAGCCTGCTCTACTGGGACCCCCCAGCCCCGACCTTTGCCCTCAGCCTTGGCTACCATCTTCCTCTCCATCTATTAAGGATCAGCGAATCGCAGAACTGAATTAATTTTACTCTCCAGTGCATGCTCCACGCACAGACCCACACAGAACCCTCCTCCATCTTCACCGCTGGGTTCCTTTGCTTGTGCTCATCTCCAGTGCCATTTCCCCTCCTCTCCCTCCTGTCTTTACTCAGATGCATGCACAGCCTTGACGATATATAATATTCCTTTGTTTGTGCATGTTTAGCATAAGAAAAGAAATGCACTCTAAATCCCTTTTTCGCTTTTTTCATTCAACTGTTTCGGAGTCCATCCTTGCTGTCATATTGAAATCTGATGGCTGCCTACTGCTTTGCCTCTACTTGTTGTGCCCACTGGACTGCAGGTCCTAGCTACCCTTGACCTTTGGGGAGCCTGCCCAGGGCTGTCCCCCGACAGGTCATGCAAGCCTGTCTGCAGGGTCTCCCCTAGGAGCGTGGTTACTGAAGTGGAGGATATTATGCAACATTTCCCCACATCCCTTTCAGCACTTGATATTAGTCAGATTTTCAGTCTTGGCCACACTGATGATTTTAAAATGAGTCACACTGTAATTTAAATTTCCATTTCCTTGATCCCCACTGAAAGGAGTACCTCTTCAGATGCTTCTGGCAAAGTGGGCTTGCCCCACACCTCTGTCCTTTGCCTGCGTTTTTTGTGTGGGAGACTCTTGTCTGTCCTCTCCAGCTTACCTGCTGGAGTTCGTGGGCATCAACTTCAGGTCAGTCTTAGACCCTGCAAACATTTTTTCCCAGTGCCAACAGGTTAACTGAGTGGAAATCTCTACTTTTCAGCCTACCCATCAATCTTCCTTTTATGGCTGGCATCATTTGCATTTTGGTTAGGCACTCTGCTCCAAACCCCAGAGGTCTGAAGGGTTTCTTCCACGCAGTCTATACAGGTTGTGTTCTTCCCCTTCATACTTAGATCCTTACTCTTGCCTGTGTTGGAGGGTAGGAATCAACTTTATTTCTTCCAGAGTCAGTCTAACCCACTGTCTAACCCTACAGTTCCCCATGGACACATGATTTGACATCTTGCATGTGGTCCACTTCTTTGACTCATTTGCCTATTACCCTACTACCAGCTCTAGATTTATCAGGGTGGCTTTGAAGTCTACTTCAGCCAGCACAGTTTCTTTAGTAGGAGAACTGCAGGAGGGTTACAGTGAGTGGTAACAATTGTACCTGATTCCAAAGTGAATGAAAGTCAACATGGTGGTGGTTGGAGGGAGATATCTGAGAAATCATCTGTTTGTCCTACACATGGCGTCGGAATTTAAAATAGCCTAGCTTTTAAAATATGAGTTTCAATGTTTTACCCTTACTTGAAAGTTAATATTCTGAGAATCTATGAAACTATTCATGGATGGAAAGTAAAGAGCTTTAGGAATGATTTCATTGGGCCTCAAAGAGTTATTAAGCTATAATGCATGCATTATAATGTATGCATTAATTCTAATGTATGCATCAAGGGGGATAAGATGAGGGATTTTGCCTCACAAGAGCTGCTAATCAGTTGTACTAATCTGTAACGGAACTGAATTGAGAACCCAGGCATCCTAAGATTTCCTCTTGAATTTCACAAATATGTAACCAGTGCCCCCTGCATACCAGGCATGCTCACATGCAGAATGAACAAACAGACTTAGTTTGTGCCTATGTGTTACAGGATCACTCACTTGCCTGGCAGCTGGGTCTGTAGGGCAATCATGTAAGAACAGGCTTGTCAGGGAGTTATGAAGTCACTTAGCTCATCCCATCAGCCAGAGGTTAATGCAAATGCATTTTGCATAGACTGGTTGACAATCAGCTAAAAATTCTCAATAGACTCTGCCATGATGGATTTACTGGCCAAATATAAAGAAGACAGAACTCCAAAGTGCTGAAAATGTCATTTGAGAACAGGAGTTAGATTGAAGCCACCTGAAGAAGAAGAAGAAGAAGAAGAAGAAGAAGAAGAAGAAGAAGAAGAAGAAGAAGAAGAAGAAGAAGAAGAAGAAGAAGAAGAAGAAGAAGAAGAAGAAGAAGAAGAAGAAGAAGAAGGAGAAGAAGAAGAGGAGGAGGAAGAAGGGGAAAGGGGAGGAATGGGGGAGGGGAGGGGAGGGAGGGGAAGAAAAAGAGAGACAAAGACAGAGACAGACAGACACAGACAAACGGACAGACAGAGAGATAGAAAGAGCCAGAAAAACGGGGTGGGGGTAGAAAAGAAAGAAAAGTGGCTGCTTAGCTGGGAATGAGTAGATGGCATGACCGAGAGATTCAGAAGGAGTTTTCTCTCTTCCCCCTCTCTGATTTCACCAGAATCTCATTTTGAGCCTGAATTACTTGTGAATAAATATCAGCATTTCAATAGCATAAATAAGGTGGGCCTGACACATAGCAAGCATTCAATTGTTATTAGCATATTTTAAAGTAGACGATTATCTCTTAGAAATGATGATAGGAACCAAGAAGTGCATACAGCTTCCATTTGTAAATGTGAAATGAGCTAAGTATTCTTTTTTTTTAATTATTATTTTCTTACACCCATATGCCTGAAAAAAATTCAACCCCCAGTACTGGCAGGGTGTTTTTTTTTTAATTATTGCAAACCAAAACAAACAAATGGACAAAGAAACAACGCAAATAAAAGTAAAGAAAATTAAAGAAAAATTACCGTAATGTTTATACTTTTTAAAGAAATTTCAACATAGTCATAGCTTGGAATTCTTTTGGTCTTCCTCATCATTCAAAATCATGTAGTGGATTAAGAGCACCATGGTATCTAGAGTTCATCAAGCATGGAGAGTACTTGAGATAATAGTATAACGCGTAATTTAAGATTTTACAGCCTGGAGCTGGACTGCATGCATCCAACTCCCACTTCACCCACTTAAATAGCTCAGAGGCTTTGAAACTTTTTTTTTTTTTTTGCAGTGGAGCCTTGCTGTGCTATCCAGGATGACCCCCAGTTCTTGGGTTCAAGCAACCCTCTTGTCTCAGCTTCCTCAATAGCTGAGACTACACGGACGCATCGCCATGCATGACATCGAAAGTATTTGTAATATCCTGGTGTCAATTTCCTTATCTACAAAAAGGGAATAGAAATTAAACTTGCCCACTGGGTTTCTGAGATTTCATGAATTAATTTATTAATTTATACACAGAGAAGTGATTTGAACACTGCCTGTTACACGGTAAGATGTCAATAAAGATTACTTATGATTAATGGTATTATTATAACAGTATCAGCTCTATTGTTCTATTTATATAGAAAATGTCTCTAAAGATATGGAATAAAAAATTTTAGTACATTTGTCTCTGGAAGGTGAGAATATGGATTTTTCTCTTTCTTTTTGCTTATTTGCATTTTTCTAATTTTCCCAACCATGAAGATATATTGATTTTATAATAAGGGGCAATAAGTTACTGTTAATTTTTGAAAAAAGACCCACGAGCTGGACAGAGGTGGGAAAAGCAGGTCTATCTATGCACTCTGACCTCCTGCAAAGAGAAGAGATGGTAGAGCGAGGAGGAAGCCCCGTTAGGTTAGGGCTACAACCCGAGCCAGTCTCAGGGCCTTATGGCCGGCCTGAGGAGTTTGCAAGGAACCGGGGGGGGGGGGGGGGGGGGTGGCATTCCTTTTATTTTTGTGCTCAAGGTGAAAGTTCAACACAGCAGCAAAATGAACCGAGAAATGAAGTGCTGAGAGGTCACAGGGACAAACATCGGACTGGCTCTGCATTGTGGAAAGCATTGTGTAATTCCACAACTGTTAATAACATCTGCAGTCCTGCTGAGCAGGCTAATGGCAGGAGTAATTAGAGGCCTGCCCTAAGACAGAGATGACGACTGGGACTTCTCAGAGTGGGAGAACAGGCCCACCCCAGGGGCCTGGCCACAGCAGGGCTGCCCAGAGGGAGCAGGACCTTGACAATGAGGACCCTGCCTTACCTTTGGGGAGAGACAACTCAGATCCTTTGCTCCCAAGGGAGAGGGTACAGTTCTGAGCCTGGGTCCCCATATAAACAGGACCACACTGATATCCTGCAGGGAAAGTTATTCACGCATGTCCAAGGGGCTTACAGAAAGGTATTTAGTTCAAAGAGGTTATGAAATGAGAAAGTTGTGCTGGTAACCAGTAGTTAGTTATACAGCAGTAAGGATAACAGTAGGAGGATGATTTTCTTCTAGTCACTTCAATTAAGAAGTGAATGTTAATCTTACTTCAGAAACATGGAACACAATGGACTTAACAACACTATTTCCAACTCTCCTTGTCCTTGTGATTGGCTTGTTCAATTCTTTAAACATGATAACTAACAGATCTTTTCTAAAAGTTTTATTTAAAAGGGCCAGGGGATTTAGCTCAGTAGTGCAGCACCTGCCTGGCAATTTGAGATCCTGAGTTTGATTCCTCGTACTCACCCCAAAAAAGTTTTATTAAGACATGCACATGTTGATTTTCAAAGTGAAGATTTCCACGTAGAGAAGACTCAGAATAAATACTGAACAGTTCACTGATTCACTGGAGAATGTATCAAAGGAAAACTCCTATGATGTGACTTAGGAATTTATTCCAATAATTTTTCCTAAGCAAAAGATATCCAATGACTATTGTAGTAGACATCTACCCAAGTTTGCTTTCTCGGCGATATTAGAGCTCGTGATGCAATCCTATGCAATTCTAAGAAGAAGCTTAACGAACTTCCACTTAAACATTTGTGACTGAACAAAAGTTGTGAACTTCAGAGTTTCCTTGAAAGCCCATAAAAAGAAATAAAAATTGGAAATTCTTAAATATCACAAGAGAAAGGAAAGAAGAGAGAGAGGGAGAAGAGAAAGAGAAGCAAAAGGAATGGCAGCCAATCACAGACGCCAATTAAACACTAGGAGATGGATAGAATTTGGGAGAGTCTTTCTGACAGACTTGGTTACCCACGTATACTGAGGTCCTAGGTCAGAACACAGTTTAAAAAATGACATGGAAAGTAGGAGGAGGGTAGCAAAACTGAAAGATAAAATGTGAAGGTATAATAGGGTCTTATAAAGAAAAACAAAGTGAAGGTAAGGTCATTGTTATAAAATTTATGAACGATATGAATTTATTATGTAGGTTGAAAGACAATCTGCCTTAAACAAAATTCACTGGAAATAATTAAGTGCTACTTATTTTTTTAATTGGCTGGTGTATTCATTCATTTAATGTTAAGCTTTTAATAGACATGAGATGAACGAGATAGCTCAGCAGACAAAAGTGCCTGCTTAGGCAAGCTTACGCAAGCTTAGGCAAGCCCAAGGACTGTGGTTTGATTCCCCAACATCACATGCAGGGCCAGCCCCACCCCGAGAGTCCAGGTGTGGTGGCTCATGCCTGTCATCTCGCCACTGAGGAGGCTGAAAGCACGAGGATCACCACAAGTCCGAGCTACATAGCGAGACCCTGCAACAACCAAATACATGGGAAAAAAATAGACATCATGATAAACACATATTTTTATTTTTTTAATTTTATTAATTTCAATGAGAAAGAAATAATAATGAGACAATTTCAAAATAGGTTAGTAGGACAGTAACAATAATTAATAGACTGTATATTGTTGTCTCCATAGTAGTTGTTCAGAGGACAAGATGCAGACATGTTATCTTGTCTAAACACTATTAGTACAAATCTTTCTTCTCATTGAACTAAGAGAAAGTAGCTGTATGTGTAGTCCAATAGTCCATAATAGTAGTTATCAACCGAACTGGCAATGTCAGAAGCTATTAACTTGAGCCTTTTTCAGCTCAGCATATTAATATGGCTTTATTTTTTTATAGCTCATGGTTAGACTTTTCTACTTTTCTACTGGATGGTAGAAACATAACACAAGACCTATATAACAAAAAATATAACTGTTTTATCTGACAAGGTCAGACAAATCCCCTCAGGATATACCTTGAAACCATGTACGGTGCTTTATAGAACTGTTGTCAGTGTCAGCCATCTGGATGAGTCACAGCCATTGCTTGACCAGTCTGCTTTCTGTGAGAGCCTGACGGAATGTCTTCTCTCTAGGTGACTCTCCTTAGGCACACTCTACACCATCAATCCCTTTCCTCTGTAGCCCCATAATCTCCTTGAACAGAAAACTTGGGACACTACTGAGTTATAGTATGTTAGAGTACAGGTACTCTTCTGTCCTGAGTCCTCATTGACCATGAAGGCCCAGGGTCAAACCACTGACTATACTTGCAGCCCTTCTTTTTCTCTAATTTTTTGGTCTGCAAACTTAAGTTGTGAACTCTCCAGAAGAAAAGCTTAATAATGTTATTACCCTATAGCACAGGCACTTGAACTCAACATCCCTATCTTTCTGAATCTTAAAAGCCTTAGACATAACATGGAATCAGCATTTTCTATTAATAGTTAATATTCTAATAAATCTCTATAAAATGTGAAAAAAAAATAGTTATAGATTTTTTCATAGAAATTTAGAAATCTAACCACACACGAAATTGTAGCAGTTGAATCCTATGGTATTTCTTTTATTGCCTCATTCTCTTTTATTACTTTTTTTTAAAAAAGAAACTTTTACTTGAGAGAGAGAGAGAGAGAGAGAGAGAGAGAGAGAGAGAGAAAATATAGCAATAACTGATATGACATTCGAAGCAGTATGCATTTACAAGATCAGAATGATAGGTATTTCAACCATGGTTTTAGTATTATACATTTCAATCCTCAGTGTAGTAGCTTAGTTCACAGATAATAATATATATAGTTAGACAGGGTGAGAATTCTACCAATTAACTGCTAGTTTCACAAACCTGTTGGAGATTCTTAGTACCATTGCCTTAACCATTTTGTGTACATAAATGTATGTACCCTTGCCATGTTTCCTAACTTTTCTACTTGCTCTCTCTTCGTTGTTTAATCCTTAAGTTCTTATTTTCCATTCAACTGTATTATACCTTTCCATTTTTATTTTTTCTTTTGTGTTCTTACACTTGGGAGACTATACAATATTTACACACGTGGTCTGGTTTTTTTCACTTATAAATATATCTTCAAGATACATCCACTTATATATGCAGGCTTTGAGTTTATTATTCTTTATAGTTGAGTAGTACTCCATTGTATAAAAAAAATCACATCTTTTTGATCTATTCTTTGGATGATGGTCATTTTGGTTGTTTCCAAGAATGGATATCACAAATTGTGCTGCTATAAACATAGGTGCACACATATCACTGTCATATGATGTTTTCAGTTCTTCTGGGAAAATTCCCAGTAAGGCAATAGCTGGATTGAATGGGATTTCCAACCCTAGTTTTAAAAGGAGTCTACAAAATGGTTTCCATAATGGTTGTGCCAGGTACATACCCACCAGCAGTGGAGAATGGTTCCTTTTCCCCAGAGCCTCACCAACGTTTGTTGTTGGTTGATTTCTTTATGACAGCTGTTCGTTCTTGGGTGAGATGGCATCTCAGTGTTGTTCCAGTTTGCATTTTGAAAACAATTAGTGATGTGGAGCATTTTTTTCATGCATTTGTCAGCTTCTGGTATTTCTTCCTCTGAGAAGTGTGTGTTCATCTTGGATGCCGATTTCTAGATAAGGTCTTCAAATTTGGGGATCCGAATGTTTTTTAGTTCCTTATAAATTTTTTTTTTTTTTTTTTTTTTTGTCTTTTTGAGACAGGGTCTTGCTATGCAGTTGAGGCTGGCCTTGAGCTCACTTTTGTAGCCCAGGCTGGTCTCGAACTCGCACCAAACCTCCTGCCTCAGCCTCCCGAGTGCTGGGATTACAGGCGTGAGCCACCACGCCCGGCTTCTTTTATTTTCTTTTATTTTATTTTCCTTATAAATTTTAGAGAGAAGATCTTTGTCTGAGTGCTTATTACTTAAGAATTTTTTCCGAATTTGTGGATTGTCTTTAAATCTATTGGCAGTTTCTTACCAACTTCTCAAAATTCAATATGTGATATTGTCTTAGTTACCTTCCCCTCATTGCTAAGACAAAATACCTAATGGTCACAGTGAAAGGGGGAAAGGCTTATTTAGCTCACCGTTTATAGAGATTTCAGTCCATAATCAGCTGGCTCCAAGGCAGGGTGACATAGCAGAGGAACAACAGTTCATGGTGGCAGAAGCCAGCAAGAGCAACTAGCAAGGAGAGAGAGAGAGAGAGAGAGAGAGAGAGAGAGAGAGAGAGAGAGAGAGAGAGAGAGCGAAGCCTCTTTTGGTCCCTTATATTGTATCCTCCGCCAGAATAGTGCAGCACCAATCCTATCAGTGCACCAATCTGGTAATCGCCACCCTTAATCCTAGCACCCTTAATTCTAGCACTGTACTATAAATCAATCACACACTCTGGATTCAACCTTTGGAAAATCTTCTGAAATGGTCCTTTGACCACATGAGGCTGTGGGGGGACATCTAGACACAAACCATAGCGGATATATTACTTCCTGATTTTTAAAATCTGCATGCAGCTGCTGAAGATATAGCTCAGGGGCATAAGCACCTGCATGGCAAGTTCAGGGTCCTGAGTTTGATCCCCAGTATTAAAAAAAGCAAAACCCCCTAAAATCTACATACATATATTAATTTTAGAGCTTTAAGTTCAAAAGTGTATCTCAAGACTGAACTATAACACCTTGAGGCCTAGTTCTTTTCTTACGTTTTAACATCAGCTGTAGTTTATTTTTATACATTCAGTCTTCCAATTCAGGCAAAGAGTAACTTTAGACAAAAGCTGAACAGAATGAAGAAATAAGGAAAAATCAAACCCTATTACCCAGAGTTCTACAAATTGCATCCTAATCATTGCCCTCCGGTACTTTCAGGTGTGATTCCTCTAGTCCTAGTCGTGGCTTCTTTACAGCTATGACCCGCCCACCCCAGGTTACACCTCCATCAATTCCCAGCTCGCTGCACAGCAGTACAGCCATCTTTCTCAGTTCTTGATAAGACTTTTTGATCTGATTATCACATTCCATAGAACACACTGTCTGCATCAGTCATGGATAAGATTTGTTATGAGGAATAGGATCAGGAGGGTCCAGAGGCTCCGGAGGCCCATGGCCTGCTATCTGAAAACTGAGGATCAGTAGCGTATTTCCAGTTGAAGGAGCCTGAGGGCCTGGAAACTAGGACAGTAATATAAACCCCCATCCAAGGGCAGAAGAAGACCAAACTCCCAGCTTAGACAGCCCGAAGCAAACAGGGAACATTCTTCCTTATCCTGCCTTTTGGGTCTTTTCAGGCCCTCAACAGATCAGACAGTGGCCACTCACAGGAGAGAAGGTCCCTTCTTTTCTTTTTTCGTTTTGTTTCGTCTATGTTTAGGACAGGGTCTGCAGTGTCTCACTATGTAGAATGAACTCAGTGATTCTCCTGTGTACAGCCTCCCTAGCGCTGGGATTACAGGTGCATGCTACCCCCCTCAGTCTCAATCGGCATCTCAGCACGCCCCAGGGGTGGAGCTGGCGTAGCATATTGGGGATCAAACCCCAGACGCTGCACTCTACCTAAGCAGGCGCTTTAGTGTGCTGAGCTATCAAGCCTGCCCCTGGGAAGGTCCCTTCTTTACTGAGTCCACTATCCCTGTGCTAATTTCACCCTTACATACCCCTGTAGACACAAATAGAAACAGTGTTTACTCAGGACAGGCTGTGGCCCAAGCAAGCTGGCATCCTGAAGTAGCTGCCCCAGCCTCTACTTTTTGCCTCCCCGATACTATCCTTTTTTAGGTTTTCCAGACACTTCAAGAAGTGATCCCATGTGGGCCTCTGTCCTGTGACCTTCTTCTCTCGGTGGCTGTCTTGCTGTCCAAGCATCAACCTCAGTACAACGCCCACAAGAGCTCTCTCTGCCAGCTCCTACCTTTCACACTCTGCTTTCATCATGAAAATTTTAATTTTAATCATTTTGTTTGCATTTCCTGGGTTGTTTATCTATGCTCCAGCCCCCTCAATAGATCATAAACTCCATGAATGCAGGAACTATTTGTCTAATCTCTCTCTATGTCCAACAGAGAGAAAAGAGCTGACATTGAGAAAACAGGAAATATTATAAAGGAAAATGAATGAGTCAATAAGTGACTGAATAATATGTGTATAAAATGCTAACATCTGTAAGCCACAGAGAAAACAGACCAAGCAAAAATGATGGAAAGCTTGGTAAAGAATGACTCAGGACATCTGCTTCTGGTTTTGCCTCTGCTCAGGGCATAACTCTGAATCAACCACATTTCACTTTTCGGTGTCTAGTTTCCTACCTGTAGACTGAGAGGGTTCCTATTTGAACAGTAAGCATTGCGGTCCACGTCTGCACAAGTCTCCATGTTACTAAAAATTTATGTGTAGCTCTGGGAGAACAACTTCAGCTTCATTTCCTAGAATGATGAATGAGCAGAAATTTCAGTCAAGCAAATGTATCTTTTTTCTCTGCATGACAATAAGCAATTAACTTTAATATTTCTTGGCTGTATTTTTCCTTTTGAAAGAGGCACACTGGCTCACTGATCCGTTAAGGAAGCAGCCTGAGATGGGGGAGGTCCTAACATACCGAAGCTCCCTGGGCACTGCGGTTGTCTGGATCTTAACTACCCTCCTAAGGCCCATATTAAAGGCTTGGTGCTACTGGGAGGGGTCGAATTTTAAGAGGTGAGGCCTAGTGGATGATTTAGGTTTAGCCTTACAGGGGACTGTGGAAGCCCCCAACCTCTCCCTCTTTCTTTTGCTTCCTCATCTCCACAAAGTCAACAGCTATGCTCCACCATGTGCTTCTGCCAAGCTGTGCTTCCTCACTACAGGCTCAAGGGCAGCAGAGCCAAACTATCGTGGATGGAAGCATCCAAAACTGTGACTCGCTGCATCTGGTAATTTGTTACAATAACAGAAAGCTGATTAACACCTGTGTCAGCAATCCCTTCGAAAAATAATATAGAGTGGTGGTTGAGAGCACATGGTCTAATGTCATATGAACCTGGCTTCAAGTGGCCTCTGTGTATGAACTTGGGTGGGTCACTCAGAGAAGTATCTTGCTTGGTATAGTGATGTTTAACCTGAGGTTTGAGCTCTACGTCTGCTACTTACTAAGTGAGACATGTAACGCCTCGGCTTTCTAACAATATAGGTACGGAAGTACTTATCTCATCCGGTTGTTATGGGGCTCAACAATTTCCTGATTCACAAAGCACTGGGATAGTGGACACTAAGAGAACGTGTGATTACCACAGTTCAGGTTTGCTGCTACTGTTGTGTGAGTGCTTCAACTCTCCAAATCCACTTCTTCATTCACTCCTCAATGAATATTTACAAACGCCTTTGAACTGGCATCATGTCGCACCATTAACTGAGGAGTCTCGCTTAGAAGGCCACGAGCCTGCAAGGCTGGGATCGGGTGCATCAGTGTCACCTCTGCTACTTCTCAGATAGACTTGCATGGTGGCGCCGAGGTGGGGAGGATCGGCCCCAGGGTGCAGCTCTCTCCCCTCCATCACCGCCCCGTCAGAGGCCAGGCTGTGCCATGCCCAGGGTCCGCTCGCTCTGCTGGCACATCTCACCCAGAGCAACCAGTAGGGGTCAGTGGAAGAAAAAGGAAGGAGGAGGGCAACTTGAAACAGGAAGGCAGGCATTTCAAGAAAGAAGGAAATGGACAGCAACATACTGCAAGTTGTCTCCTCCAGACAGAAAAGACCGTAGTCAGAGACGCATGGTAGGCCTGGGGGCTCAAGTATCTTCAGAAGACAAGAACGGCAATCTTGAGGAAAATACTACTGAAATCGCTGCAAGTGTATTCACGACTTACACAGGGGAGCATTAGAATTTTAAGTCCATAACTAAATGGAAGTAGATCTTGAGATTATACCTATTGAACAACCCTTGAATTGGTCACTGAAGGTTATTTTTGTTGAGTAATTCAATTTTTTCTGTCCAATATTCAGAATTAAGACCAGTGACCATGTTTTGTCTGACCACCTTGGTAAGAATCAGACAGAAATTCACAACTCTCCTGCAATCTGGTCGGCTTCAGTCTCCCAACTCCATCTAAATAAAGCATGAAACCTCAGGAGCTATTCTTCACACTCCTACTCCCTCTACACATCTAAAGCATTGGCAAATCCTGCGAATCTCAGCACACAAATATCTCTGCTGATGGTGAATTTCTCTTAGTTCAAAATAGCTATGTTTAGGAGATAACAAAATAACTGTGTTCAAAGAGCTAAGTTTTTAAAATAAAATACATAAAAATGAAGATGAAATAATTAAACAAAAACAGCAGTACTATAACAAGAACAGGTGGGTGGGAGGATCAATTAGAAACATCAGAAACAAAAAGAATCATTAAGATGCTTTTTATAAAATCAGTAGAAACAACAAAGTTTAGGTTCACAACAGTCACAACAGTTCACAACAGTCACAAAGGCAACTAGTGAGTTGAAAGCACCGAAAGATTCATCCAGAACACAACAGCAAAGAAATGCTGGGTATGGAGGGAGAGTTCAAGGACACAGCGAAATAGATTTTCTCCAAAGATGGTGTCGTTAGTTCTCGTCTCCCTGCACAAATATGCTGCTCCTCTGTCGAGAGCTGGTGTTTTTCCCTCCTGGAATCTGGGCCAGTCTCACTGGGCCGGTGAGGAGTACAGAGTGCAGAGGCGACATCTAGGACTTGGAGCCCTCACAGATCTTGACAACTTCCGTCTGGGTCCCTTGAAACACCCCTCTTTACCTCACTCACAAATTTCCAGAGTTAGGAGAAGTTCAGAGGCATGGGATCACACTTGAGTAATTAAGTTCTCAAAGAGGACACGTTGCATTTTGAAAATAGTGCAGCACTGAGAGAGAATTGGCTTGAGGGATGTCGTTCGCGCCTGTAAATTCAGGGGATGTGCGGGACAGAAGAAGGGGGTGTGGACACAGCACTAATCCGACTCCATCTGGGCTTTTCCTGACCAGCAGCAGGACTCCAGGGTCTTCAGCCACCACTCCAGGCTTCGGTGTGCAGCTTTCGGGCACCGAACCCACATCCTCTCCTAGTAAGGGCCAGCAGGCTGGAAAAAGAAGGGCTGATTAAAGTGTGAATCCAGCTCAGTCTGTGAGTCTCAGGAGTATTTGGAGACAGAAACTTCCTCAGATGCGAGAGGTGAGAAGGGGACCTTTGTGACCGCAGTACCTGAGCAGAACTGCAGGCTTTACATCTGGCTTCTATTCACTCGGTAAAAAAAAAAAAAAAAAAAAAAAAAAAAAAAAAAAAAAAAAAAAAAAAAAAAAAAAAAAAAAAAAAAAAAAGAAGAGCTCCTGCTCCAGGACCTATACCCAAAAGAAACGAAAGACAGTACATCCAGGAGACACTGCCCTCTCACACTCATTGGTAACGGGCAAGAGATGGAAACAACCTAGGTGTCCACCAGCTGATGCGCCAATGAGGAAAAGGAGGCAATGTACTCAAGCCGTGGAAAGCACGAGGTCCCGCGATGCACGAATGGAAGTGAAGCTCGTTATGTCAACGAAATAAGCCAGGTGCAGGAAGAAGCTACGGCAGGAGCGTGCTCACACATGGAACTTAAAATAACTTTTCGTAGGAGTCGATAGCAAAATAGTGGTCACTTGAGGCTGGGCAGCTCAGCAGGAAGGGTGGGTTGAGAGTGAGCTTTCAATGGACAACAAGTGGCAGTGAGGACCGCGAAGCCCTGGGGCGCTGCTGCCCGGGAGGGTGACTGTGAGCAGAGAGCAGCAGCGTGCTGTGCATCTGCAAAAGCTCCAAGCAAGAATTTTGAGCATTTCCTCCATGAAAAAAATGATGTGTTTGAGGAGCCGAGTCTATATAACCGCATTTAAGCATACTGCCATACACGCATCACGGGACACCATTACTATGTACAACCCATTATGATTTTAATGTATCAGTTTAAAAGTAAACTTAATATTTTTAAAAAGGAGAAGCAGGAAGTAGATTCCAAAAATAGCATCTATTCTCAGACCAAGGGTAGTTTTAAAGCCTTTCCTCATTTAATGTTAGATCTCTCCAAAGAGAGACCTTGCACCCTTCACCTGCTACCCAGCCGTATCAAAAAGAACTATTCTTTAATTTGGAAAAATTATTGATTTATTTATGTATGTACGTATGTATTTGGTACAGGGCCTCTCGAGGCAGCTCAGACTTGTAGTGATCCTCCTTATCTGCACCTACGCGCTGCTGGGATTACCGCCATGAGCCACCATGCTGTTTTCAGGGCCAGCTCAGCATGCCCTGGGTTCTGGGCCCACACAACATGTGGTACCAGCTGTCTCCCCAGCCCCCTCTTGCATTAATGACTTAGTGTTTTGCCTTCATGGAGTGTGTATCCCATGAAGCCACAGGTGAGCTGTCTTGTGCCCTGCTGGCCTGTAAGTTGTAGAGCTGCGCCTGATTCAAGGAACAGATGCTCAGGTAACACTTGATGGATGAGGGGCTGAAAGAAACTGCCTGGCTCTGGAGTGTGGCCAGACGTGCAGGTCTGATGTCATGCCGGTGCTGATGTCATTTGCACTAAACCCTTGTCCTCGGTTCCAACACATGTGTACCAAGGCTTCGGACCACTAAGGCAGAAGCTAAGCTGTTCAAGCATAAGATCTAACCTGAGAAGTCAGAAGAGGGATGACCAGCCAGAAGAAAAATCTTCATAGTACTCACAGCAACCGAATACAAGGAGCCCAGCCAACCTGAGCCAGCAGAGTAAGGGGGCCCCTCTGCTTCGCCCCACATGTGGAAGGGAAGCCAAGTAACCAGGCGTCGGCTGCTGCGGTCTGTGGCTTTGCTTCCCCGCGTTTCAGTTGCCACATTGAAGTAACGCCTGGCAGTATTACAGCAGCGTGACAAGAATGAGGCTATTTTGGCAGGGGCCCCACACTCACACAAAGTCTAGTGTAATCTACGGAAATGTGCTCTATCTTGCTATTAACTATTGTTGTTAGTCTCCTTCAGGGCCTAAAATTTATAACTGTACTTTGTCACAGGAATGTGTGCATCAGAACCAGCCTAGTATGTATAGGCTTTACGCTGTCGGGCTCCCACTGGGGGGCTCAGACTGCGTCTCTCACCCCAGGGCCTCTACCTGCTGTGTCTCTCCTCTTGTTCCTTCTACCTTGCAAAAGCCAGTTAATAAATCATTACTAAAAGCCCATGAGATCCTCAACGCTCTATTTGTTCAACTTTTGTTCACACCCACATTCTTCTTTCCTGTGGCTCGTTTTCTAGGAAAAGAGAAAAATCTAGTCCCAGGTGGTAAAGATTTGACCACTGATTGTTATTTCAAGACACCCTAGGTGAAATAAAGCAGGCAACCTCCTCCCGACCTCCCTCACCCCTGCTCACCAATCTCCAGGCCTTACGCTGACTGAATTTAAAGAATTCCAGAAAGCAGCATGGCCAGAGGAACGCAAATTGAGCACCATTATTAGTTTCAAGAACAGGTTGTGGGATGGGAAGATAGCTCAGTAGCTTTAGCTCCTGCCTGGCAAGAGCAAGTTTCTGAGCTCAACGCTCAGTACAGATAGATAGATAGATAGATAGATAGATAGATAGATAGATAGATAGATAGATAGATAGATAGATAGATGGATGGATGGATGGATGGATGGATGGATGGATGGATGGATGGATGGATGGATGGACAGACAGACGGACGGACGGATGGACGGACAGACAGATGGATCAAGTCTTAAGGCAAAAGAAAAAAAATGGGGATGCTACCTGCAGAGACCATATTGCCCAACTCTGAGAGCCCAGGGATCTAAGATGGGCCTGCAGCAATCTGACCAGCCCAGGGCCTGGGGACAGTGTTCCACGACTGGGGAAGAGGTCTCACCTCCCACCTAGAGCAGCTCCTCGGCCTTTTTGCTCGGGTGGGATAGGCAGCAGATGGGCTAGGAAAAGACGAAAGGGACAAAAGACAGGGGCAGCCAGCATGGGCTGTGCTCGGGGCTTCCAAGAGAACTTCCATAGGGGATTCAAAGGGAAGTCGGTTGCTGCAGGCTCTGGACCAGGAGAGGGTACTCCCAACACAACGATGCCCACTGTGTCCTTCCAAACACAGCTTCTGGCAGGAATTTGGAATCAGAGCAGCAACCATGAGTAGCATCTTGGCACACAGCCACTATCTGAGGTGATCCCTCATCTGACCAACCGGCCACTGGCCAACCGGCCTCTGGGAGCTCATACAAGGCGAATCAATTGGTAACGGTATCTCACGCAGTTTAGGTGGCTGAGTTATCCAGAGGAAAACGTGGTGGGCAGTTTGTCCCTCCCTTTTGGGATTTCCTACTATCCACACTGCCAGAGGTGATGACAGAGATGAAAACCAATAAACTGCGTGTGTAAGATTTCCTTTCTTGCACAACAAACACAGGTGATAGGCTTCTCTCCCCAGTTTAATTCTTGCTTGGAGTCCTTCTCTTCCAAGCCTGGGGAAGTCAGCACTTGCCTCACTACAAACCTTTCTCTCTTTTGCCTTTCCAGCTTCCTCTTCTTGCCTCGCTTTCCCTCTGCCTCCCCTTGCCTTCTTCCCCGCACCTCCCTTCCCTCAAATCATTCTATTTTTTAAAAAAATTTCTCACTATAGTATATTCCACACTGACAGTAGCAACCTGGAGTATAGATTTCTGAGTTTGCAATGCAATGTCAAACGTCTCACCATATCTATCCTGTGTGTTCCTCCAGGCTGGACAGATAGAACGGGACCCTAAACAAACTGCAGGCTTATCAGAGACAGCTTAGACTCCTAGTCACCTTTGCTAAGACTAGTTAGTCCTACTCACTAAGTGGATGGCAATCTTTCCCAGTAATGTATTGGTCCTTGGTTTAGGGCTTAGACAAAGCAACCCACAGCATGCAAAGGAGCCAGACTTGCCAGCTATCTGCACCCCACTTCTGGGACTATTTGTTATCTGCCTACTTGAATCCATCAGCATCTCATTGTCCAGGGAGGAGGAAAGTAGGAAGTAAAGAGAAATAAGCATTGCTTTATTCTCTGTCTCCAAAAGTGACATTATCTTAATTATCTTAGTTTCAAACTTAAAAAAAAAAAAAAACAGCAAATAAAGCAAACCTATCAAGCATTTGTAAATTATCTCCTTCTCTGTCTGCAAACATATATTCAGCCTTAATTAAGACGACTTTTCATTTTTTGCAGGTCTGGGGATCAAACCCAGAGCCTTATACCTGCTAGGCATAAGCACTCTCCCACTGAACTGCATCCCCCATCCCCACATGAAATTTTTGACTCAGAAAGTAATCGCGTGTAGAACAAATTCTGGAGGTTGATTCCCAATAAAGTTGCACAGGTTGCTAGGAGCTGGTAGGCGACCAATAAAATAACTATGTTGTCATTTTAGTTGTAGACTAATTTCCAAATTACTGCCACTGGAGAATTAAGTGAGCATGTCTGTCCAGATGCTTAGCCTTTCTGACCCCAGCTTGCATCTGTAGCCAGGGGGCATCTGAGCCCCAGCTTGGAGAAAGGCTCTAGCCAGATATTCTCCACCTTGCTCTGTGGACTTACAACAAGCCACTCCTTCACTGGGCCTCTAGGTCTTCAGCTATAAATTAGGGGTTGATCTGAATCATTTTTCAGATCTCTCTCTTTCAAAGTTAAAATTCTATGAAATCAAGATGTAATTTGACCACTCACATTAATCCAAATTCATTAATGATCATTAACTCCTAGACATCCTACAAGAATGTGTGCTACTGGGAATGTCAAGTACTTTTATATGAAAAGGACAAAAATATTTATCCTCAGCACCCTGACCAAGGGAGAATACAGAGCCATCTCACGTGCTTTCTAGTCTCAGGTGTTTTGTTCATGCTTCACAAGCAACACAGTTTAACTCTGTAGATAATTTGCCTCCAATTCTGTTGTTTAGGCAAACTCATAAATAGCTCACACCTGCATCGTAATGAACAATAGAAACAAAATCAGTGATTTCACAAAACTTGAAGTGGCCCTCTGTTGCCCAGAGAAAGAGGTTGTCACACACAAAAGGGTCACAGAAGAGCATGCATAAAAGGGAAAGTGGCTTAAAACATGACAATTGGGACAGCGGTCATCAGCACTGATTCATTGAGTGTTCCTGCCTAGGTGAGGAAATCAACCTATTATCAAATGAAAAATAGCAGCAATCAGACATTGCCAACACACACACACACACACACACACACACACACACACACATGCTCATGCACACACGCACACGCCTATGCGCACTTACACAGGAAATTTGGTCACTGACCTGAACACCTTCCTTTATAGAAAAGCATGTCTAGGGTTTTGCCAGCTGTGCAAACTCACACAGATAACACTGTACACTAAGAATAGCTTCTACAATGTATTTACAATTCCCTCATCAACTTCCTGAGGCCAGATCTGCTTGGTTTCGAGGGCTATGGAATCCCCCTGTGGCGCCTCATTCTATACCTGGGAGGATTTGGAGTGGGAGCAGAGGGCCTAGGCTTTCCTTGGGCTGTGCTGGGATTTTTTCCCACAGCCAAGGGCAGGAAGTAGCCAGGAGTGCTACGTCTAGGAAGGGATCCAGCAAATGTACAAAGTCCCATTGGAAGCCTGGCGGGCCCCACAGCAGACAGGGATGTTCAGGCGCTGTTTTCCCAACCATGCCACACCGTGCCCCACCTCATGCCCTGCTCTGGCTACCTCCAGATGTGGAGCTCCTGTTATGTCCTTTCACAGCATAAAAACAAGGAGACTCTGGCAAGGATGCCCGCAGGGTTCCTCGCTGGCCCAGCCCTGGGTGAGATGTGTTCAGCCAGCAGGGTCATCTTCTGCCCTTTCCCTGTTTGGCCCTAAGACAGGGAGCCAAGGTCATCTATTCACCCAACTCAAGCTGTACCATTGCCATTTGCCTATCCTGGCTTCCTGTCTTGTGTGGAGGAGGCCTCGGCTCCCCACAGAGCCCTTGCCATCCTGCTTGATAAGTGTGCTACACACACAGTCTCCTCCAGGGTCCACATCCTTGACACTTTTGTGACACACACACGGTTTGAGCTTTCAGGTGCATGGGTTTCTAGACACATCGGTGGTGGTGTGCTGTGGATTTCCCTCTGCTTTGTGCTGTTTCGCTGACATGGCGCTGATGTCTGTGCTCTACCTACGTAGCCACGTGTGTAGCCACGTGTGCATTCACCCGGTCACATCTTTTACTGTGAGATGTGACCAGAGGTGGACAGGCCACAGTTTCCTTAGCTCTCAATAAAGGGTGGAATCTACTTGTGGCTATCCCGCAGGCCTCCGTGATGGTCCCCAGATTTGCCCCAGGCTGGCTTTCATCCCAACTCTGCCCCCACTTGCACATGCCCCGCCCTCTTACTTGGCCCGTGCTGTAGTCTCTTCCTTAGCTCAACCAGTGATATCGTCTGTGCTTCTTGGTATCAGGTCCTACATCCTTGCCGGACCTTATCCACTTCCGAGCAGTCCTCAGCTCCTAAGGGAGCACTGCACGTCTTGGTCATGGTATTCTTGTCGCTTCTTAACTACCTCTGGCTTCAGTGTTTTCTGTAACGCGATAAGCCCCAGAGCCCCATGTGGTCCATTCTCAGCTAGGGTCACATGCAGAGAAATTCAACTCAACCATTGAAATTAGAGACTTACGCTTTCTTCTCCATCTCTCTAGCAAACATTGAAGAATATAGGGAATTTTCAAGACGCAACAAATCAGTAAAGTGAAGAAAGCCTCTCTTTCTAAGATCACCTCTCCTGATGCCTCTGGTGGAAGCCGAAGTTCCCCCTTGACTCTTTCATCACCCCCTCTTTTGTTGTTGGTGTTGTTCTTGCCTCTTTATAGAACTGGCCACAAATAACCTCCCTCTGACGGACCACCACGTAGGTCGGTCACGTCAGCAGCCTCATGCAACCCTGTGTGCCGCCTTTGTGAATGGACAAGTGCAAAGATCTGTAGGAAGTCTAATTCCATCAAATTTGTTTTCTATAGAAAACTGACAAATACAGCTCTCCATTTCACTGCAGTATTTGACATCGCAGCAGTTCTGTGCGTTGAATGAGATTAGCCATGGTCCCAGCCCCAAGGGGAACCTTCATTGACAAAACCACTCAGTCTATCACGTCCCCTCTGCCTCAGACAAGAGGTAGGCCAGTCACTCATCACAGGGACCTTCGCTCTCCCTTCCAATTGGTTAGTCCAATTCAAATGCACTGGAGGGCTCAGTTTTTAGGCAGAAAGAGAGGAGCGCTTCCCTGTCATGATTAGTATGTTATAGAGACAGAAGCCTGGTGCTGCTGCTGCATTTTTGCTGCTATGAGGGGAGCCAGTCTTGAATGAAGCCAGTGCGTGGAAGACAGCAGAATCTGGAGGGTCACAGACACAAAGACCCACACTGCCTCTAAAAGCTGCTGTATTTTTAGACTTACCCTTATGCCTTAAAAAATAAATTCCCATTCTTGTTTAAAAAAGGTTAGCTGAGGAGATAGCTCAGTGGCTTAAGCACCTGCCTGGCAAGTGCAAGGTCCAGAGTTCAATTCCCAGTTCCCCAAAAAAGTTTGAGCTTAGTTTCTGTGAATTTGCAGCCAAATGTACTGTAAGATACATAGATCAGAATGGTCCTAAATTTCTCCAACCTTAATTTTCTCTTTTGTAAAACAAGATTTTAAAAATCACCCCATCCCACAGTGTCACACGTAATGTGATGTCTCTGCTTAGTAGCCACAAATCAGCGTGTAGCCAAGGTTGTCTTTTCCGTTCATTTTCCTCCCCTGAAGGACTGACCAAATGTGGGCAGATAAGGACAGGCACATGCATCCAAATGCAAGAGAAGAAAGGTGGAAGAACGAGGCAGGTGGGCT